>BHDV01070676.1:252721-285310 GCA_005406045.1 Adoxophyes honmai | reverse complement strand
TTATGGTGATTAAAATAAAAATAAAAAAAAGATATCCTTAAAATGGAGCAGATCTGCTCCGTAGCATACGAGAGGTTAAATAAATTGAATTCACTTACCAATCTGTCCTTGCTTGTTGGGATATTTCCTTGGGCGTCCCCTAGCCCGAGGCTTGGGCGCTTTGGTCACAACAGCATTATTCTGTGTCTTGGTTAGTGTCCGTGTCCACTGGATCTGAGGGTCATGCTCCACTGGCAGCTCATACTGCAGCAGGAGACCATTCTCTTGCTTTATACTTATAGTTTCTGTTTCTGTCACTGTTGAACAAATTGTAATTGAGTTGGACATATTGCTTTGGCATTCTGGTGCAGCTTCGGTAGCAAGAAGTTGAGAATGATTAAGCACAATAATTAAAGATTCTGATGAAGAATTTTTACAAATACTTGCCGTTCTTTGATGAAGAAGCCGTAACAGCGGCAGAACTCCTCGTAAATTCTTCCAGGCATTCGTTCAGAGTATCGTTGGAACTCAGGCATTGCTTCTTGAATTGAAACGCGAATGTTAACCGATCCACGCAGTTCAGACAGATGAGTGTCGGCAAAGAATCATTTTTAGACACCTGAAAATATAAAATTCTTCGTCATCAAGCCGAACAAAATCTAATTTTGAAGGTTTACAATTTTAGGGATGTCAGCAAAATCATCCAATATCTACAAATAAAACAATAATAGCAACATTATTGCTTGAAAAAATATATGGGGTGGCCATCGCAACCATTTTGTGTGTTAATTTTTACGTACCTCCACGCCACAGCAGTAAGTGTACTTGTCACCGAGTTGTTCATTATTTTCGTCCCAGTCGAAAAGGGATACCATGTCTCCACTCTCCAGACATACTCGACAAGTTAATTGCCAATCCATTTTACCGAAAAATAACAGAATACCAATACGTCCGCGCTGTAATACCACAAATTTCTGTATAAATTGTCAACCGGAAGCATCATTAGCAAATGGCGGTAGCGATTAAGCGTCAATACATTCGTTCCGTTTCACGCAGTCTTATGTCGTGATAGTGTTTTACATCTACCGCATTAATTAAAATTATGCAAGCATACCTATTTCAAATGATTAATTCAAGAGATTTTACAATTATATCCAGAAGCAAAATTTTTTCAAAAATGTTGAAAGTAACGTGAAAAAACATTTGACCTTTTTCCTGCAAGCATCGGCCTTTATTTAGACAAAAATAATATTGAATTTAGTTTGTATTGCTTCCTATATTTTTCCAAGGTATTCTAATTAATTATCAGCAAATGCTCACATTACATAGAATGGAACGTATAATATAAGTAACTTCCGGTTGGAATCCGAACACACCTTTATCAATGCTACCAACAGAACATTTCGAATGGCATGCCCCCTCCCCTTTTCAGAAACGTCAATTCCTTACACAAATTGCAACAATAATAAACACGATGAAATTTATTAGAAACGACGTCGACGTGAATTAAATTGTACAAAAATGGAATTGTTTAGATCAGAGACGTATTATATATTTGTTAGAAACGAATCAAGTTTATGGTGGAATCGCTTAACTGGGGCATTTTCAGTCCGATCGGGTACGTACTTTAAATCAATTTTTTTTTGTTTATTTCTAATTAAAAACATTTACTATTGATTAAAATTATTTTACAGACAGTTGAATGTGTATCATTGATTTATTATTTTTTCTTAGTAAACAAGTTTAAGGTACTTTTAAAGGGTTTAAATTTTGCGTTTATTTTTTAGCATGGGACCTCTCAGACATCGAAGATATCGAATGCCTCGGCATAACGGAAGGGATTATAGGCGTCGTAGAGCACACCAACATATACGAGCCGCGGCTGATGATTATAAAGGAGAGTACACCAGTTGGCCAAATATATTTCCACCACACTGTTTATAAAATTAAATCTATTTGTTTCCTGAACATGGGAACTGTAAATCAGGATGTAGATCTGTGTGTGTGCACGAAACATGGCTCTTCCAGTTCTATGCTAAGTAAAGGATCTAGTAAGAAAATTGGGGGCCGTCTGTTTGAAAACTCTGCTTTTCTTAACAAGACCGTTGGGGCTGTGAAGAATGTTAGTAACACTATAAAGACTACAACACAACAAGCAGCTACACAGGTATATCTTATTTTTTTAACATTTTTTGTTCAAGGAAAATACTTTGGTGTTGCTGTATATACAGGCCTTATAAGAATCTTATACCATTATTTAAATTCAATCTTTTACAACATTCATGGAATAATGGAGAGGTGTTATTCTATTCCAAATTAATAATTTAAAAATAAAAATAAACTTTTATTTTGTAATTTCTCAGGTTATTCTAGTTTATTTCATGTCAACATTCACGCAAACATGTTTGTTCTTAAATGCAGGTCAAGCAAACAGTAAAAAAGCAACGGGACCCGAAAATAGCAGAGCGATTTGAGAAACGCCTAACGGATGAACTGCACAAAATCTTTGATGACTCTGACAGTTTCTACTATTCCCGAACACTAGATTTAACAAACTCCCTCCAACGTCAATATGAAATTGAGAAAGTTCTGGAAACGGATGAAAGCACTGGAAAACCGGTGTCAGATATTACAAGATGGTGGAAGCATGTGGACGATAGGTTTTTCTGGAATAAACATATGCTCAAGGATATCATTGCTTTGGAGGTAAGTTTTGCTTGTAATTTATATCTAATCTTGTATTTCCATTATGCTGCCAGAGCAATTGGCTTAAGGTTTGAGGGAAACAAGATTTGACGAGAAAATAAAATGTATATTGTTTTAATTTAAACATTGAAAAAATATTTATTACATTGATGATAAAACATCATCGACCATAGACCCACTAGCGCGTCCATCCGCCGCCGTGGTGCGTTGCTCCAGGTGATTGTCACGAATTGGCCCGAACCATGTGGTCATATAAAGCCATGAGTAGATCCATTTATATCACTAGTGCTTTCCGCCCGCGGCTTCGCCCGCATGGAATTCAGTTATATTGCGGTATAAAGCGAACATTCCCTCGGGAACGTCATTTTTTTCCGGGATAAAAGTACCCTATTATTTAATCCGGACTTCTAACTTTACGTCTGCAAAATTTCAAAGTAATTGGTTCAGTAGTTACGGCGTGAAAGCGAAACAAGCAAACAAACAAACTAACTCACTTTCCGATTTATAATATTAGTAAGGATGAGGAAGTCTCATGGTAGTTTTATGTTTAAAATCTATATTTTACCATTACTTCAAAAGCTATCCTAAATTCATTTGCAATTTTAAAGTTCAATGTGTCAACTTGGAAATGATGTATGTTGAATAATGAATACCGAAATATGTAGTTTTGTTTTGAATCATCAAATTCAACTGCTGCCTAATAATGCTGCCTTGTAATCGCGCAATGTGAGTTTCGCGTCATGTGTAATGCGTCATGCTTACTGAGAGCGTTAACTAGTGCATTCTAAGAGGTTTTATGAACTGAAAATTATGAAGTAATTAAACATGACACAATTGTAGAAAAAGTAAAACAATCACTGTAATGGACTGGTTGAAATATCACAAACTACCTGGTGACCGCAATTACGTCTGCGTAGGTAGATTTGTTTTATCGCAATCCCACGGGATCTATATGTCGCAGGCGGATTGTATAATCCGCCGTTTTACATAATGCCTAGCCGGTTTGCAAAACAGCGCCGTTTTGTAAAGCGGCGGCTCAACGTTCAGCCGGATTGTATTTGCGAAACTTTCTTCAAAAAGGCGGCCCACGTTTAGCCGCATTGTACTACTACCAATATTGTAGGGTGACCATGAAATGTTGAAAATGAAAATATTTAAACCAAGGTGTTTTTAGTTAGCAGTTGACTTATCAAAAAAAAAATCTGAGCTTTTATAAAAAAAAAATACTAACCTTCTTCTAACCTAACCTGTCCGAGTCGTATTCGCTCCGAGGTGGTCTTCCTCGCTCACTGCGCTCGCTCGGTCAAAGCGGCGGCTAATCTCTCGCCGTATTACATTATGCCTAGCCGTAATGAATAACGTCTAGCGCCGAATTCATTCCGGCGGTTTTTCGTTCAGCCGCATTCAATCCGGCTAAACGTTGAGCCGCCGCATTACAAAACGGCGCTGTTTTGCAAAACGGCTAGGCGTTATGTAAAACGGCGGATTATACAATCCGCCTGCGACATATATTTTTCGGTTAAAAGTAGCCTATGCGTTAATGCTGGGTGTCATTTTCCTGTACACCAAATTTTATCAAATTTTATCCTATTGTTTGGATGTGAAGAGATGCAAACATAAATGTAAAGACATACTCATAATCTTTTTGTATTTATTAAATTAGTGTGATTAGTGTAATATTGCACTTATTTCAGCATTGGATTCGATATGGGGCTATAATTTCTCTTACACTTACTCTTTAGTAAAAACAAAAAACTATGCACTGAAAATAAAGGTGACAACATCAAGAAAAATATATTGGTTGACTGACGTTTTTATTTAAAGTATTCACTAACATTTGACTCTTTAAAGTTCATAGTTCAAAGTTATTTTATTCGTATAACAACGAACAATTGTCTAGGAAAGAATATAAGGGCCAATCAACTATTTTGTGTTGTTATTCTGTCCCGTAAGTCAGGGGACAACTGTGATAGAGTTGCTTAGAAAAAGGTTGTAATTTAGTTCTCGTTTTATGCTCAGGAGATGCGCCATAAAGAAATGCGTACAACTGTAAAAAAAATCTTAACTTATAGCGGATTATATTCTAGAAAATCACAATTTTACTCGGTTAGTCAGGAGACGTAACCATGGCAACCAGGGACATAAAATAGTTGATCGACCCATAACCAATAAAAAAAAACTTTTACAGTTCAATGAACTCTTTTCAATTGAAGTTCAATGAATTCCACGTCATTCATTCAGCCATATAATAACACTACTAGCTCTCCGCCCGCGGCTTCGCCAGCGTGGAATTTGGTTATATTACGGTATAAAACGAACATTCCCTCGGGAACATCAATTTTTTCCGGGATAAAAAGTAACCTATTATTTAATCCGGACTTCTATCTTTACGTCTGCAAAATGTCAAAGCAATCGGTTCAGTAGTTACGGCGTGAAAGCGGAACAAACAAACAAACTCACTTTCCGATTTATAATATTAGTAAGGATGTTTAGAACTTTTTAAACTAATTCAGGAACTCATACCTAGTTTGTTAAATCACTTATTTTGTGAGGAAATGGTACAACATATCAGATTTATCCTAAGGTTAAATCTGTTATTCTGGTCAGTAGCATGCACGTTAAAATAATCACTTTGACTTTGTTTCGATCTCTCGGCTCGGATAAGCACCGGAAACCGCGCGAGTCAAGGATATACGATGTGTTAAAGTATCATTGATTAAATTAGGTACTACTTTGCGGGTATAGGTACATTAGTGGCAAATGTAGTTAATTTTTGATGATAAAAAATGTATTTTTCGAACAAACTACATTAATAAACGTAATGTTATACAGGGTGGCCAGAAATTTACCGTATTTATTTTAACCAGTGGTCGGGTATACGCGTCTGAGTAACCCTGTAAAATATTTCCTGAAAATTTTCATTTTTGACCTTGTGGGAGACAAATGTTTCATCGCTTTTCAGGTCCGCGTCCTGTGTTTTATCTACCTTACGTCCCGGACGCACCTGTAATCATTTGACATTACAAAAGACTGGGCAACATTGTTAGATTTTAGTAAGTAGTTTGTGTCAATAGCTGTGTTAGCCCAGCGGTTCGATCTGTAGCCTCTCAAGCAGAGGGTCGTGGGTTCAAACCCCGGGCTCGCACCTCTAAATTTTTCGGAATTTATGTGCGATATCGAATTTGATATTTATCACGAGCTATTCGGTAAAAGAAAACATCGTGAGGAAACCTACACACAGCGACGAAGTAATTCAATGTTGTGTGTGAAGTTCCCAATCCGCACTGGGCCCGCGTGGGGGAACTATAGCCCACTGGTAAAAATTATTTACGGTCAATTTCCGGCCACCCTGTATATGCGGGCGGTAGGACCTCGTGCAGGCTCCGTTCGGATTGCTACCACCGTCTTACCCGCTAATCCTTGCAGCAACGCTTCCATTGTTGTGTTTCGCCGCAGAGGTTAAGAGAGACGGTAATGATTGAAAAAGAAACAAACTATGCATTTCAAAAGCGCCGATACGCAATTGTTTGTGGTTTTCCGTATCGCTGCCATTTTAGTCGTTCTTTGTAAGTCTTATGTAAGTTATTATGTAAATGTAGATAAACTTATGTATGTATGCGACTATACTATTTAAAAAGATATTAAAATACTCGTGATTCGTTATTATGTTCACCTTTGAGGCTCATTTCATAAACTACACTTTCCAGGTAAAAGCGATGGGCGAAATTACCCCCACCACTTAAAATCTTGTCAAGTTTATTGCCGACCTACTAAAACTCACTTTCTGCCGTTCTAACAACTATGAATTAAGTTTACAAATAACAAAATTGATTGTGCTTCAGCGTTCGTTTTGTCCGCTAAACCATAATTATTAGAGATGAAACGGATAGTGGTTGGGCCGGATACCGAATACTGAATATTCGTCAAACTGCGAGGCCGGAGGGCTGGATATTCGGCCCTTCCGGAAATATTCGTACGCGTTCGGGTGTTGCCGCACTTGAGCGACGATCGCGACGACTCGTCCGCCCGTGTCTGTTTGATTTTGTTTATGCGTATCGTTGTGGGATTATATTCGAATTGAAAAAAAATGTCATCATGAAAAATAGATCTTCGAGCGAAACGGTTTATTTTTAATTTTACTAGGTGTCCGAAATCCGGCCGGATAACGGATAGGAATTCAGTATCCGGCCAGATTTCGGACACCTAGTAAAAAAAAAAAAAACGTTTTGTTCGACGATCTTATTTGGATGATGATATTTCTTTTTAACCGGATAGTAATTCAGCATCCGGCCTGATAGTGAAAACAAGGCTGGATACCGGATAGTTACCGGATACCTGTTTCATCTCTAATGACTATTCATCATCGAATTGCCCACAGAGCCCGCACTGCGACGAGTGGGTGCTCCCTATCATCCAGGGCTTCATCCAGCTCTCGCAGATAGCCATCGAGCCGGCTGACGTCAACCCTCTCAACACGGAGTCCCTGTCCTCTGGTAGTTCCTGCGACGAGTCGTTCACCCTGGGCGTCATATCGCGGCGGTCGCGGTACCAGGCTGGGACGAGGTAAGTCAACCTTTTTGCTCTCGCAGATAGCCATCGAGCCGACGTGAACCCTCTTAACACGGAGTCCCTATCCTCTGGTAGTTCGTGCGACGAGTCGTTAACCCTGGGCGTCATATCCCGGCGGTCGCGGTACCAGGCTGGGACGAGGTAGGTCAACCTTTTTGCTCTCGCAGATAGCCATTGAGCCTCTGGTAGCTCCTGCGATGAGTCTTTCACCCTTGCCGTCATATCCTGGCGGTCGGGGTACCAGGCTGGGACGAGGTAAGTCAACCTTTTTGCTCTCGCAGATAACCATCGAGCCTCTGATAGCTCTTGCGACGAGTCTTTTACCCTGGGCGTCATATCCCGGCGGTCGCGTTACCAGGCTGGGACGAGGTAGGTCAACCTTTTTGCTCTCACAGATAGCCATCGAGCCTCTAGTAACTTCTGCGACGAGTCGTTCACCCTGGGCGTCATATCCTGGCGGTCGCGGTACACACATGAGCAAAACTTAGCTTGGCACAAATGTTGATTTTTGTTTTATTTTATTAATGTGTTCGCCTCATTATGGCGTTATTACCATTTACACTACCGCCTACTTCTTTTTTATGGTCTATCGGAATATAAGAGGATTTTTGTGGAACTAATCGTTCAACACTCGTATTATATCCGACACGTTCGACTAATAATTGCCGCCGGTACCAGCGCTATGACCATCATTTTTCTTTCCTTCATTACGTACTTAGGCCGTGGTTGCCTTCACCCGCCTCCCGCGGCCGACGTCGCGGCGTCTGAATAGTATGTTCGGGAATGCTCGGGAGTGGTCGTTTTGGCCCGCCGCGTGCGGCGTTCCGGTTACTACTATTATTCAGACGCCGCGGGCGGCGGGCCGTTGTCGGCCGCGGGCGCCGGGTGAAAGCGACCACGGCCTTAGACCCCTGAAGAACCGCCATACTGGTAAAAATTACCCAGTAAAATGTGTCACGATCTCCCGGTCTATGAGCCAAAAATGCAGGCGTGATGTATGTATGTATGTATATTAATTTGTTATGGTTTATGGTTTAAGAGTTTATTTCTCTAAAAGAATATTACAATTCACTTACACTAGAGACATACGAAATTACAATATTTGTTATAAGTTTTCATACTGTTATCCTACAGGTACAATCGGCGAGGCATAGAGCCCGGTGGGAAGGTGGCGAACTACGTGGAAACTGAACAAATAGTGTCCATCATGTGCTCCGACAGCATACACAGGGCTTCCTTCGTACAGGTTTGTGAATCATATATGTTTCTTGTGCTCTGCCTATCCCTTTTAGGAACTCAGGCGTGCTTTTATGTATGTATACAGGGTGAAAGTTAAGTCGTGAATAGAAATATGTGATTTTTAATCTTTAACTTTAGTTTTAACACTTTCGACACCAGTGACACAGTGTCTGTGATTATAAAAAGCTTACTCCTATGCTAGTGACACATATCGGTGACCATGTTATTCGTACTCCTGACCACGATAATTTCGCCCGGCATAGCTTAAGGGCTCAGTGAAACGCTGCCGAAGTCGAACATGTTAGTGTCCGAACGTAATAACAGGCAAAAATGTAAACATTGTTTGTTAATTAGTTAATAATAATAAAAAAAAATACTCATGATAAAGACATGGGCAGGTTTCTTCGTCATGTTTTCCATCGTATATGTTACGAAATAAATTCGCTTTCATTGATCAAAACCGACGCAGAGCGAGTGAAAGTTTGTCTGAAGTCGAGGCATAAATAAAACCAAAATTTATCTCAAACGGTCGCGCGCCGCTGACTTCCCATCGCTTTCTCCATTTTATTTTGCCGCACATTCCGTGTGGTGTTGGGTTTAGAATAACAGCTCTCCATTTCTTCCGTGGATGTCGTAAGAGGCGACTAAGGAAATAGGTTATTTATACCTACCTGCCAACTTAAAACCAATAGAACAAATAGGTGTGGCCACGAAACGTGAAATACTCTATGTTTTGTCTATGTAGCGTTTTGTGGGAATCATAGAGGACAACCTATAGAGTACTAATGTCATTGAATTTGTTCGAAGACGATTCCGCCAAAGCATGGCGGCGTTCGCTGTGCTCTTATTGGCCGGCCCAAGATCGCGCGTAACGCAGTGGCTTTTTCCTCTATGGTTATTGGCTCTTTAGTTTCTGTGACAGTTTGTAAGTTGAAATGAACTGACGGTTTGCGGAACTGGGTGGCCATCATTGTTTCTCTAGTTGGTCTGTCCTCTATGGTGGGAATACAGGCGTGGTGTATGTGTGAATTTATACAAATTTGTCATCAGGTTCGAGGGTCGGTGCCGATATTTTGGAGTCAGCCCGACTACAAGTTCCGACCGCCGCCGCGACTCGATAAAGGTAGATTTACTATGAAATTGAATTGATACAGTCATGTTTTTACGCGCGGTTAACCGCTGGCGCAGTGGCGCGTTGCTTCCGATGATGGGTCACGAATTGGTCGTAACATGTCGAGGTAAAACGAAAAGACGTGAGTGTATCTGTTTTGTTTCACTATGATTTTTTTACGGTAGTTTTTTTTTAAAGGTGGTATTAAAAAAAGAGCTACAGTTATTTAAAATTTTTGGTTTATTTTTAAAATGTGACACGTAAACAAGCGCAAAGGCGAACTCATCACCATCGAAAGATCTCTTCCAGCTATTGGGTGGACAAGATGCGTCTTAAAAAACGTTTTCTGTATCTGTAAAAATCCCTAACTCTGGACTGTATTTCAAAAATTCCAAATTTTACTCGGTTATTCAGGAGATATGGTGATATGGCCATGGTGATGGCAACCAACGACATTCGTTAATTAAAAAAAATATCTTCAATAATTTCAGGTGAAGAGGAAACACACGAGGCATTCAAGAAACACTTCGAGTCCGAGCTGGCGACGTACAAGCAAGTGTGCATCGTGAACCTGGTGGAGCAGCAGGGCAGGGAGAGGATCATATGGGAGGCTTACGGCAACCACGTGCTCAAATACAACAGCCCCGATATCATTTATGCCACTTTCGACTTCCACGAGTATTGGTGAGTTTGTTTTTTTTTTAGTTGGAGAATTTGTAAATCACCTAGTCCCAAATTTTAGGCGATTTAATGCCTGTGCTGTGGTAGGGTCAGCGTCAAAAGTAAGTGATAATTTTAGTATAGAATTTGACGTAACTCAGCACTAAAATTGTCAGTTACTTTTGACGCTGACAGTCTCGCCGTAGCTTGACATTCAACATTATTGCACTAAAGTTTCGACATTATTGCATTATGAATATGAATTTTCTAAGAAAATTTAACCGAAATGGGTCCACAAATTAAAGCTCGTGACTACGACGAGCTAATTACCCGTCCAGGCAGATTCGGGGTCTTGGATGACACAGAAAATTATTAAAATAAATGTGGGTAAATTGTAAGGTTTATGACGAATAAATGTACGTTTTCAGTCGCGGTATGCACTATGAAAACGTGAGCATATTGATCAACGCTCTGGTGGACGTGATAAACGAGATGCGCTTCTGCTGGCGCGACGCGCGCGGCCTCATCTGCGGCCAGGGCGGCGTCTTCCGCGTCAACTGCGTCGACTGCCTCGACCGGACCAACGTGGTTCAGGTAACTTTACAGAATTGACCAGAAAAAAAAAAGAAAAAAAACCATCATTGTCACGACCATGAAAGTACAATATTCAGTTATTTCACTAAACCAAAAAGCATTAAGATTCAGCAGTCATCCATCACATAAAATAATGTCCAAAAAAGTTTCTCGACCCTAGGTAGCATTCGTGAACTCGCCGAAAAAAAACTAGAAAAGCAACAATTCATCCAAGATTCTTAAAAAAAGAACAATGTGGAAAAAAAAGTAGAATAATGCCAAAAAAGTAGAACAATTACAAAAAAAGTAAATTAAAAAAAAAAAAAGTAGAACAATGTCAAAAAAGTATGATTTGACAAACGAAAGTCAACTTAAACTCTGCGTCATGCAAATAACCGTCTAAACCCCTTCACAGACAGCGGTAGCGAAGTACGTGCTAGAGCTGCAACTCTGCCGCCTGGGGCTGGGCGCGCCGGGCTCCGGGTTACCCCCTCCGCTGCGACGCGCCTTCCTCACGCAGTGGGCCGACAACGGGGACGTACTGTCGCGGCAGTACGCTGGGACTAAGGCTCTCAAGGTGAGGATCTGGAATTTTATTGAACTCTTTGAGTGGTCGAACCGTTTGCAATTATGCAGGCTCCCAACATCGGCAATAAGTCTGCACAGGACAGAGGACAGTCTCTCGAAATTGGTCAGCAGCGTCGATTCTACACGTCGAGGGAATCCTCATATTGCATTAACATTACCGGTTAGGTCTCTAAGGGCTGTGCCCGTTAGTTAATCCAGCAGCTCCGATAGCAGCGGTAGGATTGACTAAAAACTGTTAATTGATAACATGGAAATAAGATGTTCTTTCGACCAGTTGTAATATCGTTACAAATGAATATTATCTGATGCAAGCAATGACGCAGGATATGGGGTTCTAATAGATCTTGCAGTAGTAGGCAACCTTTGTCTTATTAAATTAGTTCCTTTCAATAATTGTTGTACTAAATATTATGTTTCTACTCACACTCTAAAACAATTTTTAGCTAGTGGGTATGTCATTGTATTTTTTTAGCTTCTGTTGATTCTGCTGATGTTACTATTGTAATTGTAACGTATAAAGAATTGCTTACACGACTGTCCTTTTATTTCTCCAGGGCGATTACACACGAACGGGCGAAAGAAAATTCACTGGCATGATGAAAGACGGCGTCGCTTCAGCCAACAGGTAAAAAAAATAAATTAAAAAAGTTTCTCATTCAAAATTCGAACAACGTAACTGTTGTTTTCTCCCGCCAGATTCCTGATCCGCCATTTTAACGACGCCATGACACAGTGTGCCATAGACCTCGCTCTAGGGCAGCCCATAGACGAAACGTTCGTAGACGAGTTTGACAGCGTCTGGCGGGACGTTAAAACCGCGTCTCTGATGCTTTTCGAAAACATGGACACAGAAAGGCCGAAGCTAGAAATGGTGCCGAGCTATTTCGGCCACCCGTTGACGCAAGAGCTCTTGTCCGCTGAGATTGCGTATGGATTAGGGAGGTCAGTTTATATTGGTTTGAAGGTGAACTAAAATTTGTTAGTGTTTCATGAGAAATGTTTGAGCTTTTATCTTGCTTTATCTTTTCTGTGCCTTTCTTGAGCGTTTATGTTTTTTATTCAGATTTTTACTAACAATCGAAGTTATTGTCTTGTTTTGTGGCGAAAGCAAACGACTTGTTAATTTGTGCAATGAAAACCGATTTGTGATGATGTCGATTAAAACTGCTATGAAAATAGGAACAATTAAAGGCCGACCGTTAAACTCACGTATCGCCTACGCGGTAAGAAGGTAGCACGGGGATGAAAACGGATGGGAACGGCGGGGCAGAGAAAACTTAAAAAGCAGCGGAAATAAAAATAATTTTGCGAGTCACTTAAAAAGTTAACACCACCATGCATACATCCTTTCTGAGCCGACTTAGAATTGTTTTTATTGAAACGAAGCCGATGAAAAAACTAAAAAAAAATATCGATCTATCGAAACATCGATTTTTTATTCGATATTTCAAATTCCGATATTGATATATTTTAAAATCCTTATCCTTTCTAATATTATAAATCTAAAAGTGAGTTTGTTTGTTTGTTCCACTTTCACGCCGTAACTACTGAACCGATTGCTTTTAAAATTTTGCAGACGTAAAGTTAAAAGTCCGGATTAAATAATAGGGTACTTTTTATCCCGGAAAAATTGATGTTCCCTAGGGAATGTTCGCTTTATACCGCAAAAATATAATCGAATTCCACGCGGGCGATGCCGCGGGCGGAAAGCTAGTATCAATATAAAGTGAGAATCCGCAGTAGATACTCGAGTTAAACTGTATAGTATAATAAGGATGTCGACTGAGTTAAAAATAAAACAGTCTAATTAGTCCGTTCGTTAGATTATGAATAGACCCCGCTATCGGAGGTGCAAAACGGTAGCTGTCATTTTCGTCCCATTACTGTACTATAGACCGATAGGTACTTAAAAGATGGTAAACAATCTTGACATGTCTTTTTGTTGAAATAAACAGTCTAAAAATGAAAATCGTTACACTATACAATTAAATTATGAAAGTAAACGATTTTTTCATACCTAAATTGTAAAATGTAAAGATTTCGATTTATAAAGTGTACGTTTAAATAAATAGACACGTCAAGATTGTTTACATTGTTTTAACTACCTAAACCGATAAGGTATATGTAAAAATTGTACCATGTAGTGACGTCACGCGAAACTTTTAAGCGCTGTATTATCCTCAATCCTGGGTCATTAGATGACAATCTCCGTTGTTCCAGATACTACCTGTCCACGTTTAAAGACGCGCTCCGCCAGGTCGCGATTGACGTGATGACAGGCGAGTCTCGCAGCATCCCGGATCAGCTTATTGTTCGGGACAATGTACCTACCAAGGTAAAAAAAAACTATTAAACATTTTGTATTTAATTCAACATCTGCATCCGCATCTGCACAAAACTAAGCGAAGTTTATGCGGATGCGGACTTTAAACAAGGGATGAATTTGCGGCAGGGCGTGCCGTCGTGATTTTACAATTTAGTGGTGCAGGATTAATTCATAAGGAGCGGTTCAATAACTTTAGAGGTAAGGAACCCAAAAATAACAAAAAAAAAAAATTTTTCATGGGTTTTCAATGTTCCCCTAACCACACAGCAATGCGCGAATAGAGATGCGCGCGAGATAGACTATACCTCTCACTGTCTCACTACAAACGTCAGAAAGTGACAGATATATCCCACGCGCGTGGCTATGCTAAGTCTACAGCATGCAGGTGATTAAAGGCCGGTAGCGGAGCAGAGCGAAATTCGAACGTTGACCCGCTACCATCTATCTCTGTCGCACGTGTGCAGTAATATTGCCCTCACGCTCGCACAGTGCGACACACGTGCTTAAGTGCTCTCTATGCTCCGCAACCGGCCTTTAGCACGACCCTTCTCACGTTCGGATCTTAATGATAATGATTTTTTGACAGGATCAAAACGTGCCAGACACGACTGCGATGGCGCAGCACGTCAAGTCTCTCATTGATGACTGTAAGAAGCTGATTGTGGACACGGAGCCCGTTCTGGGTGCTTGGGGGCTCATTGACGCTGATCCCAAGTAAGTGTGTCTTTAACGCAATGCTAGAGGAAGAAAATTATAAAGAACTAGATATTTTCCGATTCACTATAGGTGTTTATAAACTCAGATACTTACCTACATGAGTTTTACAGCAAGTCTTTAGGTTTCACGTTGGCGGGTAGGTATCATAATGTATTTAACTATTATCCCCTTTTCTGCTTTACTCATGTGTTTGTAACACGTTGTATTTTTAACCGACTTCAAAAAAAGGAGGAGGTTCTCAATTCGACCAATTTTTTTTTTTTGTGTATGTTACTCGATATCTCGGAGACCCGTGAACCAATTTTCAAAAAAAATTTTTTTTATCAAAACAGCACAAAATCAGGATCTGATGATGGAATCTTGGAGAAATCGAGGGAACTCTTCAAATGTTATAGGGACATGTACGACGCTTTCGGTAATTTGTTGATGTAGGCAAGAATTTACATTCAGTAAACAGAATACTTTTAAAATACTGCTAATTCGAACTCGGTTTTTTTTGTTTAAAATTATTTATTAAATTTTAGTTGTCAAGATTGCAATGCCCTTGTAAGGTATGGACCACATTGGTATGGACCTTAGTCAGTACTGGTTAACTAAACTAAGAACATCTACAAATACCAATAAATAAATTAATATAAATATTAAATTCGTCCACAGCACCGGCGACCCGTCGGAGACTGAAATGGACAGCGTACTCCTACTGACAAGCGACGCGTACCACGTGGCCGATTACGACGAGACCTCGGACCGGGTGCTCTCGGTGCAGCGGGTTCCGCTGCGGGACGTTGCCAGCGTCGAACTGGGCGTTGTGGACACCTCTAGCACGGTAAGACGACGACAAACTAAACTAAGGCCAACCAGACGAGATAATTATACATAAACAATGGTACCGTTACTGAGTTACGTGGCGGTAGTCAAATTATTATCTCTATCCTTATCACTCGTATGCAGTTATGGCGTCAACCTCTGAAACTTTGTTTACATTCTTTATATCGTCTGGTTGGCCTTAGTTTAGATCATTATACATTATACACCATCATCATTTCAGCCATAAGACGTCCACTGTTGAATATAGGCCTTCCCTTTAGATTTCCATAAGTGCCTGTTGTAAGCGACCTGGATCCAGCGTTTTTCTGCGACCTTTATCAAGTCGTCTGTCCATCTTGTAGGTGGACGTCCTACGCTATGCTTACTGGTCCGTGGTCTCCACTCAAGCACTTTTCGACCCCATCAGCCATCCGCTCTTCGTGCAATATGGTCTACCCATTGCCACTTAAACTTACTAATCTGGTGGGCTACATCGGTGACTTTAGTTCGTCTCGGTTGGATTTGGCGGTTGACCTCTTTCTTCAAGTTGGATCTACCTAATTGAACTACTTGTCCTAGATAGATGTATAAGTCAACAACTTCGAGTACCGAGTTTTCGACAAACTAGATATAATCCTAAATGGACAGCGTGCTCCTACTGACAAGCGATGCATACCATGTAGCTGATTATGATGAGACCTCGGACCGGGTGCTCTCAGTGCAGCGGGTTCCGCTGCGGGACGTTGCCAGCGTCGAACTAGGCGTTGTGGACACCTCTAGCACGGTAAGACCACGACCACAAACAAATCACCGAAGGGACATAAATATTACTTTACGCAACTACTCACACGAGTGTTTTTAGATATCATGATAATAATATTGCTTTACAATCATAGACGTGAACGTTTTCATAACAACATAGCCTATCGCAATGCTAGTCGTTGTCTACGCTCTACGGTTTTTGAACACACTTAAAAGAAATTATGATATGTGAGTCGAACGCACAGTTTTGATCTCTTAGATTTTGTATTCTTTTGAGTTAAATAAATATCATGAACCGTAAACATCATGGTAACGTTTACAGGGGATACGTCCAAGGCGAATAAATGTTACACTCACTCGTTCCTACAAAAACAAGTTTGCATAAAACGGGATTAATAATGTACATCCTTTAACAAGGGGCGGCACGTGCAAGGCGGCGCAGTGCAAAGACGACCGTTTATTACAGATTTATATTTATGTAAGACAATAGGCATGATGGCAGGGTTAAAAATGTGACACATATATTTTAGTTTATAAAATAATTACACATCGATAAAGGTACAGATCATCAAACTTTCTGAGTGGGGGCTCATGACATCACGGTTGAGTAAAAATCAGTACAATTTTTACGCAAATGTGACGTCACGTTAGGCTCTTTATTATCGTCATTTTTCGTCTGTCAAATAAAAGAAAAAATATGGGTACAATATTTTTTCGTAGTCTATCTGACGATCTAAACAGTTTTTCTAGTCATCTAGCCTATTATATTATCTAATAAATGTCTCTCTTTCTTTCTTGCAGATATTCGGCGTCGGGCGCAAACCTACGACGGAGCCTGTCGTCTGCATCCGCATCAACTACACGTATAACGGCGAGGCGGGCTACTTCCACATGTTCCGCTCCACCACGCTGCGCTTCTTCAACAACATGGCTGTTGTCATCAACACCAAGGATGAGATGATTGGTGAGTCGGGTGTAGATAGTAGTAAGGCCTTGCGCTAGCTGATGCGGACACCCGCTGCGTGCACACGTTCGGGGTTCGGGCTGGGGACACCCGCCGTGTAAGCACGCTCGTGGTTCCCGTGTTAATATTCGGGCGTTTGAATCGCTGTTATTATTCTCAACACTTTAACAGATTTCTTAAGAAATTGGTACAATAAATGTGACATAAGGTGTCTGCGTCTTATAAATAAGTACAAACACACACACATAAACACATTTCTTAAAGAATCTGATAAAAAAGTGTTGAGAATAAAGCAGGGGTAAATATAGAGCTGGCGACGGAGCCAGTCGCCTGTATCCGCATCAACTACACGTATAGCGGCAAGGCGGGCTACTTCCACATGTTTCGCTCCACCACGCTGCGGTTCTTCAACAACATGGCCGTCGTCATCAACACCAAGGACGAGATGATCGGTGAGTCGGGAGTTAAAGGCCGGTCGCGGAGCACAGCGAACTTCGAGCGTTCACCCGCTTCTATCTATCTCTATCGCACGCTTGCAGTTATATTGCCCTCACGCTCGCACTTGAGCACCTGCGTGCACTATTCACTATACACTAGGAAGAAATCGACACGGACAAACTACCCGAAACATTACACATGACTTTAATGTTGAGGTAATGAGCTGGTAAGGTAAGTATACGTATTTTTGGCACTTTGATTGCGTGGATATCATTGTTGCTGATTGTGCTCCGAATAACGTCAAAATATCGATACACCTTCAAGCCACAATGCGCAAGATCAATGTTAATGCTGGGACTGTATACAGTATAGTATTATTATTAGTAGTATTTCACCTAGTGGTCAGGTATACGCGTAAGCGGATAACGATAGAAAGAGACAGCAACAGTTTAAGAGTTTAACGCCTAAGTGGACCTTCTGTAGGTACCATTACCTATTCTGTGTTTCAGAGTCGCTGCATTACATCTGCGAATCGCTAGTGGTCGCGCGGGATGTCGCGAAACTTCCGCCCATACCATTCCACAATGGAATCAAGCTGGAAAGGAGGAAGTCAAAGGTACATCTACCCTACTGTTAAGGCAAAATAATTTACGTATTTTATACCTCATTCACGGGAACAAGTTAATGGGGAAATCAAAATATGTTGTTCATGTTGAAAATTATCGGATAACTCACATTTAATAAATCGAGTTTAGCTCGACATGTTTCGGACTAATTCGTAGCCCTTCACCTAGGAGCCGCGGCAGGTGCTGCTGCCAAACGCGAACAGCGCGCCTCGGCTCTCTTAAACTCGATTTATTAAACGTGAGTTATCCGATAATTTTCAACATGAGTGAGTCTCACGGTAGTTTAATGTACAAAATATGTAGTGTTCAGGCTACTTTTGTTTTATCAAGAAGTTTTTGACAGATTGTAACCACCGCAATGTACTGTCATCGGCAACTACCGAATTCTTAAAATGACGACTTTGGAACGTTCTCAATTTATCTCTAACTGACTATCTATCGATGTTTATTGAATTTTTATTTAAAAGAGATATTTATTAAATTTGAGAAAAAACGGAATGGACAACTTTTTGTAAAATGCCAATTATAAGTTGTCATTTTAAGAGGTTGTCCTTATTATAAATGTTTGATAGTAGCTTAGTCTTTTCGAGAATAGGGATGTCGACTGGATTAAAAATATGTAATTCTAATTAGTCCGTTAGTTAGATTATAGAAAAATATGAGACACGTGTTTTTTGGTTTATGAATAAACTAAACATCGACAAAGTTATAGATCAACTTGCTTGTGACGTCACGACTAGGTAAAAATTGTACCATATAGTGACGTCACGCGAAACTTTTAAGCGCTGTATTATCGTCATTTTTTGTTTGTAAAAGAAAATAAAAAATATGTGTTTAATGTTTTCTGGTATTCTATCTGACGGACAAAATAGTTTCTTTTAGTCTTGTACCCTATTCGTCATCTTTTCAGAGAATGCCATTTCACGAGCCGTCATTTTAAGAGATCGACGTTGTAATAAGCTGTCAAGATGCGGATGTCATGTAGAGATCTGTCACGTGTAAATACATTGCTTGGCGCTCTCACAGCGTCTAGAAATAATGAACACTGCAAGTAATAAATGATTGGGTACTTATTTTCTGTACGTATTTAGTTAGAAATTGTTTGGTTGGCGCGAAACTTGAGTCCTTAAATATTTCTTTAAGTTTAGGTCCCGATGTATGAAAACATGTTAATTGTTAATATTATTTAGTTAAAGTTTGGGATAAATGATACTACACTCAGGCGAATATAACTGGACCCTCCTTTTTCGAGGGAGGTTACAGATATAGTGATAATAGTTATCCGTTTTATTTTTTTAGATTCAGTACCTAATTTTTATTTTGACATTTGGTACTGAATAATAAAATTCCAACATTTAGTGTCGAATGCTGTTATTATTAGGGGTTTTCCTGATGGAAAAATATTTATGCAAAACAACTAAAAAAAGGTTTAAATAGGGATGATGACTGAGTCAATACGTCAGAAAGTTAGATCATAAAATGTCTGGGGAGGCAGGACATCACTTGAAACTTCTACGCGCTGTATTCTCGTCATTACTTGTTTGTCAAAATAAAGAACAAATATGTTTACAACATTTTTCACATAACCTAACTGTTTTTTTTATTTATTATGCCTATTGTGTCTTTTGTAGATTCATCCTACGTTAGCAGCGGCCGGGGGCGCGCGTTCGTCGCTATATCTCGACCTGTCTCGGCTTCCCACTATCACGCGCAACGTCAGCGAAACACAACTAGTGGCTGACATTAGAAGCGTCGGTATGTACTAACATTGGTTTAATAATTTATTGTTTTTTATTAGAAAGTGGAATTACAAAGGCGAAGTCTTCTCCACAATTTCTCTTTCCTCCTATCCATATCCTATACAGAGTTATTTTTACAAGATCTGTAAACACAAACAAATACTACACTAATATTTTAAAGAGGAAAGATTTGTATTTTTGTGTGTATGTTACGAATAAACTCAAAAATTACTGAGCCGATTTGAAAAATTCTTTCGGCATTGGAAAGCTACATTCACCCTAACATAGGCTACATTTATTGGCTAGAAAAGATTAGGGATCCTTACTAAAACTGTTAGTACCTCTTTAATGTAACCTAAAACTACAAAATTGCTAAAAATGTGTAGACAATACTTGAAATAGTCATGTTTTTCCTTGTCATGTCATCTCCACTACCAATCCCATCGGTAATATTATACCAGGAGTTCCCAACCAGGGGACGCGCGACGTTTGTGTTTTCAATGGAAGAAATATTGCAATATACAAAAAGTACACAAAAATAATTTTTAAATAATACTAGTTTTATTGTACAATCTACAACATAAACACTGAAAAAAATGAAAATATTATTTGTGATCCGGGGAGGCTCGAAGAAAAGGTTGCGAACCTCTGTATTACACCTTTGGCTAAGAGCTGGTTCGCACGAGCGTTTTTTCAACGGACGTTAAAAAAAAACGTTTGAATAAAACAAATTGGAAACCATATATTTATTCACACGAAGGCGGTTTTAAAGCGCGGCGTTTTTTTATCGAGCACTGTTCGATTTTCGACGTTGGGCGTTGGACGTTAAATCGAATTTAACATAAGGAACTTCGTAATTCCGCCAACGTCGAGTTTTAACGCGACGCTTTTTAAACGCTCGTGCGAACTAGGCCTAAGTCTACGGTCCCCTCCCCTCCCAGAGTCCCCCCTCCCCGCCACATCGGAGGTCTTACAACAGCTAGCTGGCAGCGCGGCGCCGGCGCAGCTCCGCTTCGTGCCGCCCGGCCGCCGGGCCGACGGGTGCACCCAAACCGGGAGCTTTAGACTTGAGGTCCCTTTTTTATTTTTTTGGGTAATTTTGTAGCTAAAGGCCGGTCGCGGAGCACAGCGAAATTCGAGCGTTGACCCGGTTCTATCTATCTCTGTCGCACGTGTGCAGTAATATTGCTTCACGCTCGCACTTGACCACGTGCGTCGTGTGCTCTGCCTACCCCGTTTGGGAACAGAAACGTGATTGTATGTCTGTTTTGTGTTTATGTACTTTATTTTTGCGATGCGATACGCATTACGCACAGAAATAAGAACATTCACACGTAAAACGAAATTGATGATTATTTTTGTATGAAAGTAATATGTATCAAATAAATAAAAGTCGTAGAAAGTAAGAAAAGTTTATGATGTTAGCTAATTTTATGTTGTTTTAGTTTCGTATTTATTTTATGTTGTTTAGTAGTATTCGTTCTTGTAGTGGTAATATAAATACTATAAAATTTGTGAGAATTTTAAGATATAGCCAAAGACTGCGAAGTCTTAGTAATAGCGTCCAAATTCTGCCTTTTGGGTACGGACCTCAAAAAGGAAGAACAATAACAAAATTTTGCACTTTTTTTTATTTGTATATCCCAGATTCACATATCTCAGCCAAAGCGTGGGTCCGTTATCCATCTATACTACAACTTACAAATCAAACTCAATAAGTAGTATCCATCTCTTTACAGGATCCAAAGCCCTGACGAACATGTCTGAGCAGTTCAGCAAGCTCAACAAGTTGAGTCATTCCCTAAACGCCCGCGCGAGGCCCAGCCTCCAGCTCAAATTCGACCAGGGCTCCTCCAAGACCAAGAAGATGTTCACTCTGGGCGGGAAACCAGACGCCAAGAAGAAGGGGAGCCTTTCTGACGGCATGTCCTCGGACTACTCCTCAGATGATGAACACAGGACAAACATCTTCGAACCGACGCTCGATAACTTCGAAAACACCCAACACTATATAGGCGAAACCCAGCAGAAAGACAGAGAGAACGACTGCGAACTCATACAGAACCCGCTATACTCCAGCAAGATCGAACCTAATGAGACAACATTCGATCCGACCACAGTGATCGCTACCACAGTGGACAAACAATGCATCAAAACACCCAGCAACATCAACAAGAGAAACCCCTTCGATTTGGAATCGGATAACGCCAGCAACCATTCACGCACCCCCGAAATACAGATAGAGAATGACGGCGTATTCTCAAAGCCTGTTCCGCCGAACTCTCTCATTCTATCACAAAAACTGTCGCATAGTTCCAGCGATATCACGTACGAGGATAACCAGAATTTGCAGACAGAGGGGGCGAATTATCACCGCTCGAATTCACAGCATGAAATCACGCTGAATATAGCCCAGTCGCATAGTGAGTCCGCTCTGAGGCAGTTCAAGAATATAGCGAGTCCTGTCTCGAGTGCTACTAAAGATATGGTTCTGTCCCCGCTCTCCAAACTGGCGAAGGGAGTGCAGAGTTTGGGCGCGAATCTGGATCCTAGGAAAATGAAGGTAAGTTAGGTTGTATGGCTTTGATGACGTTTTAAACGAAACTACTGTATGTTTAATTACCGCCTTTTTTGCGCAGGGGATACTGTTTCTGTAATCACTGTCAGTTGCATTTAAAAATAAGTCTTTATTGAGTACAGAGAGTAGTAACATCGCCAATTTGTCTTGTTTTATTTAAGTACTTTGTGTAGCGCCTTAGTTTTGACGATGGGTCACGAATGGGCCCGAAACATGTCGAGCTAGTCTCGATATAAAGACGTGACTATCCATTTTATTTCACCCATTGAATTCTGACTATATTTTACTGTGATAATAATTGTTATTATTTACTTACCAACTTAAAACATAAAAAGTATACTAGAAGTAGCCACGGAAAGTCAAATGATCGTGGTTTTGTCTGTGTAGCGTTTTGTGCGCTCTGCCTACCCCATTTGAGAATACAGGCGTGATGTATGTACAATTATTTTCAGAGCGCCGGCCCGGCCGTGAAGCAAATAACGGATCAGCAATACGAGGAGCACAGAAAGCTGCAAGAGAAATGGCGCGACTGCAACACCCGCCTCGTCGCCTTGTAAGTTACTACTCGCCACATTGTCGCGTCCGGATTGTGTCAAGTTGTAAACTTGTCTGCTGTTACATAGTTGTTAACGTGTATCTTATTGTCTGCATTGTCTAATCAGTGGTTTTAAACATTTTTCGTGAAGCTACCCCCTTAGTAAATATAAACAGTTGGCGACCCCTTACTTTTTGGTCCTTCGACTCAGGTTTACAATGATTCGAACATAAAACTTAATTTTGGTGAATCTATCTTGTTTTAACTTTGAAACCCTTTGCAGAGGTTTGACGACCCCTAGGGGGCGCTGCCCACAGGTTGACAAACTCTGGCATAAATGTGACTGCTAAATCGTATACTGATCTATGATCTATTTTTTAATCACAGATACTAAAATGACACCGGTGTTCCCTTTTTTTGCAATTCTAAAATATGTAGTGATGTCAAATTAAGATTTTTTTTAGTAAGTTATCCCACAAAATGGTCTAAGAAACGTTGATTATTTTTTAATAATATAACACGGGCAAACCACCTGTATCCAGTTTGTAGAACACCTCTGAACAATAAAATGTGGTGTCATTATTAGTGAATTTGACATTTGCACTTTTCTATTTAGAATTTGAAATTAAATATTAGACCAGTGATTCCCAAAGTGGTGCAGGTGGAACCCCAGGGGTCCATGGGAGACTCGTTGGGTGTCCACGCTGGAGTCAGTAAAAATAAGTGTATTAAGGAATTTGGTGCAAATGTATCAGCAGGGGGTCCACCGAACTTCATAAAACTTTGGAAGGGGTCTATGAGTAAAAAAGTTTCGGGACCTCTGTATTAGACCATTGTACATCTATGTAACCGCGGCCACTTTACTTAGACGTTCGGACGAAAGGCTAACTTTTAACTAGTAAATTATTTTGCACATAGACAATAGATATTTTAGGCATAGAGAATATACATTCCGTTACGTCACAATTACTGTTATCCTAATAAAACGTTCGTATTTTTCGTACCTCAGTGTGTAACAGTATTAAAGAAATTTAAGCCTTCTGTCCATGCTACAAAGTACATTCTATAATCAATCGTAATTTAATGCAAGATTGTCCGAGGAATGGGCGTACGCTCGTCAATTTCTTTTTGCTCGTACAGTTAGCGAGAAGTATATCGAAATGGCTAAAAGGCCAAAATATGTAAACGAGCTCTTATTGTCTCCACGTTAAGGTCGGGTGTACATATTTTTGCTATAGTGACCGTGACGATATACTTGTTGGTAACCGTACCTTGTCAAGGTCTTGTTACAGTGCTGTCAGCTTTCGCCGTTTTCTTGATAAGCACAGAAAAGGCATTTTGTTTACAAAAATGTATGAGTCATTTCCGCGAAAGATAATTATTAATTATTTTTCGTTATTAATAATTAGTTACCGTGTTTAATTCTGAGGAGAAAAATATTCTAAGTTTAAAAAAATGGTAGACATTTTCGTGACAATGCTCTAGTCTAATTCAATTCAATAGACAATAGTCGTTGATAGAAAAAATCTAGTGGACAGTCGGCTTAACAATATTTCTCTAAAATGTCCGATTAGGTTGTATAACCATAGACATATTGATGGCTTGATGTGTATCCTAACAATATTCCAGTATTAAAGAATACTAATATAAATGGTTTTTGTAGAACTCTATCATAGTAGGCGATGCTTGATTTAAATCAAATAATATATTTCCGCTCACAAATACAAAAGTTATTTCTATTGAACATTGAACTACACAAATCCATGTGTATTGAATAATATTATGATCAGTGTTACCAGACTTAAAAGTTCCATTCTGTTGCAATGACTAGTTACAGTCGAGTTCATTAATACATGAGCAAAACTGAGGATTCAAAAATATCTGTACACCTTTATGACATTGACAATAAGGTGCAAAAGTTTACATATTTGCCATTTGTCTGCTCATATATTTATGAACTAGACTGTACAATACAGGTATAGTAGCACGCAAATGATCATCCCCTTTTTATGTCCCGCTGCAACCAAGCGTAGAAGAAAGAGAAGTCAAATGCTTTTTACGTTAACTGGGGATGAGCCACAGAACTGATAAATCTTATATTATTTTCTGTGTTGTGGAAAAATGGAGTTTATCAGTTAGTCGGTTTTTTAAGTTTGACTGTCAAAACAAAGTCTCAAAATAAATTTGATCTATTGTGATGGTGTTCTCCACAAACGTACATAATTAAATTCGTGTCCTATATAATAATAATGACAGTATTAGATAAATTGTTAAACAGTACAAGACAATGTTTCGTGTGATACGCTAGAAAAAATAAGTAAAAAATTTGTTGAACATTTTAATGTAATGTATGTCACATCGCTACAACATACTCTCTACATCTAAGTTTCCATAAATTGTAACGACTGCTTCACTTACTGATACCACCTGATACCACCTTGGGTGTAGCTTAAACCAGCCTAGCGCAGCGTTGAAATAATGCAAACATATACAAGTTTCTTACATAAATATGACTAGCCAGTAGTGTCCGACCGAAGGTACAATTTTGGCCGAAGCCGAAGCCGATTAATCGGCTTTCATGAAAACCTTCGGCCGAAGCCGAAGCCGAAGGTGTGTTGACCCAAAGAAATGAGAGAATTTGCTAATAGTAAAAAAAAACAGCAGTAAATTTTCTGCAGTTTTCGCTTCGAAATCAAGTGTGACTATGTAGTTATGTTATGTGTTGTCAGTTATTTATAAGATTAACTGCAAGCAATGCGATCGGGTCGGCGAAACGCTGTTCTGCTAAGCGCTGCGCACTATCCGTCTCGCTCTGGCATCGTTCGTTCAATTTCAAATCACAATTTGCAAACCTTCGGCTTCGGCCAAAGCTTCGGCCAAATTTTGGGCGAAGCCGAAGGTTAGGCCGAAGGTAGATTTTTTGGCCGAAGGTGGCCGAAGCCGAAGCCGAAGCCGAAGCTTCGGTCGGACACTACTAGCCAGTATTTACCTATACGTCTATATGTTTCCTAAAATAGTGAATTATATAGATTAGTTTTGTAAACGGTTGCGTATAGGTACACATACTGACTGGCTAAACGCATTCACGGATTGTGATGTCGTGTCTAATTTCATAGAAAATTACGTGGAATCCGATCAGTTTCCACGGCTCTTGAATGTGAACATACATTCACCCAAATGCTATCTCTTTTCTGAAAAGCATAACAACGTTTACGATAACACGGAGGCTTGTTTTCTAGAAATTTAGAACTGTATAAATTACCTTACAATTAAATTAGTATTTACATTACATTTTATTTTAAGTGGGCCTGCAAGAGTACGCGTAATTAACTACAGAAAAACTAAAAGAAATATCCGTAATCGCTTCAAGATTAACACATGTATCACAAACTTTTTTTAATAGTATTTAAGGCGTTTCATAAACTCTATTTAATACTAATATTTCTAAATGTCAAAATACTATGTGTTATCTGTGTAACTGTATTTATATCGAAGATTTCCCTTGTATATTTTCCCCTTTTCTGCTAAGTGGTGTGGGAGAAAAAAATATCAATAGGTAATTCTAGAGAATTCTCATTACTGTGGCAGCATAAAATTTCGCCCTGACTGCGGCTAAATAAAGAGAATTCTACCTTAGTAGTAAAATTCCCCTAGCAACATTGGTTACTTAAAAAAACATGTTAGCGGGTTTCCCAAAGAGCCAGCTATAACACACGCAAACAACAGCTATAAGGCTATGCTATAAAGTTCATCGAGATTACTTACTTTATACTAAATAAAATTAATAGTGTAATTTTAGATGGGTCAAATAATTGACGACAGAAGAATGAGAATGCTCAAGAATATAATAGCTTGATTGATTTACCTACTTTTGCCGAGCTCGACTATACACAGCTGAGAGTATCATAAGACTAATCTTAAGTTACTTCAGTCGGACTCGCGCGCGACTCGACACGCGCCTTACCGCTCTAAATATCGACCAGCCCATTAAATATCGTCGACCATTCCTACTATCATTTGACGTTGTTAGATGCATCGTTTGATCTTGTAACGCTCTTAGCTTCCTTGCTCATCCCTTGTGGGGCAACTTTAACCCCTTTATACATCACACTGTGGTTTAAGATCGCTCGGCGAAACTAGTGGGGGTGATCGGCGCATCGGGGGCAGCGCGGGGAGGTGAAGTGCGACTGATCTACCAATAACGTGTCGCCGTCCCCCCTCGCTCCTCGGATACCGAATAGACCTAAAAATTATTACTGCCCCTTATGTGTATGCCCCTTCTACTTTTGCCGAACGATCTGAACTCACCGCACGATCTGTACCATAAATGTATGCCCTAGTTTAGATCATAATTAAAATGCACCAATTATTGATTAATGCAACTATGTCAATACTTATTTAGATTAAATTTGAACGGTGAGTAAAACAGCTTTGTGGAAATGGTCCACTGAAACAAATAATGCACCACGAATTTTTACAGGCTTGGCGTAATGTTTGAATTTTACTAACATTTATTTACATTATTTGAGTTTCGAGACTAGAAAAATGGATGTAAAAACGTTGTTCGGATATTTAAATTGTTGCTCCACCTTTCAACATTTTTATAACGATCTGAAATAGCTTATGTTCTCTACAATAATGAAATAATGAAACTTGTACTTTTGGAATAGTTTGCTATGCAACATTGTAACTAAAGTACCTATTAGAGAATTGAGATTGTTATGTAAACTAGCATGGTAGCGCGAGGTGGGTGCGCACTGAGGCGATATGTACTAAGCCACAGAGTACATAATCGGAGTGGGGGTTTGTGACGTCATTCCTAGGTAAAATTTTATCATAAAATGACGTCACTCGGAACTTCAAATCGCTGTATTATCGTCACTTTTTGTTAATGTTACAAAAGAAAAAATGTATATTTAAATTATTCCGTCTGGCGGATTAGCACTTTTTTGTCGTCTCGCTTAAAGGCAAAGGGACATATCGCATCGGTGTCACCTCACCGTAAAAACGTACCTTATAGCTAAAATAGCTAAGTTAGAGAATAGAACGCGTAGAATTTGTAATAGCTTTGTATTAGGCGATCAGATGTGACGATTCTGGTTTAGTTTGAATTGTTGAAATTACCTGTGTTTAATAGAAACGATGCCACTTTATCTGCGGTATGGATAGCTAATTTATTTAGTGAGAAAAGCAATATTTTGACTGCGCCTCTGTTACAGAATAACGGTTTCTAGAATCTTCTTTCTGTCTATGATTAAACTCTGCTAGCTCGGCATACCCAATACAGATTAAAAATAGTAAAGATTGCACAAAGATTTTTCGGCTCGTTTACCTACGTGACGTGACGCCGATTGATCGATCCAAAGATCTATTTGCAATTTTAATAGTCTACTAAAAGTGACAACTGCATGACAAGGTACAGTCGAGTTCATTAATATATGAGCAAAACTGAGGGTTCAAAAATATCTGTAACACCTTTATGACATTGACAATAAGGTGCAAAAGTTTATAAATTTGGCATTTGTCTGCTCATATATTTATGAACTCGACTGAACTAATATTAAAATTTGTAAATCCATGCAAACTATAACTAACTAACAAACAAACTGGTACATACCTACTTTATTTCTACTGGATAATTTTTTCAGTGCTATCTTTAATGGAATTGGGTACGGAGTAGAGACGCAGTTCGTTTGTTGGAATTATATAGCTCTCATTTCAATAATTTTTTTTTATAATTTATAGTTTACTGTGTTATACATTGTTCAGAAGTTTGATAATTTGAAAGATGTATGCGTTGACAAAACTTATGTAAAAAAACTCCTTTTTTTCATGTCTTTGAATGTATTTACTAGGCAATATTTATTTTAAATTTACTTATATTATTTTATAGTAGCTAATACTGATTGAAAATCGCCTCAAACTAAATGTTAAGTTTAATTTTGAAATGTGTAAAATGTTTTATTTATTTATTTATTCATAATGTTTTAGCTATGACAAAATAGTAATGCCTGTGATTTTTGTACAATTGATTGTTAATATTATTTATTATTATTTTATTTAATCACAATAAAACAATTAAAATAATATTGCTTTGATGACTTTGTGGTTTCATTTCATGTATAAAAACAACTTAATTACAAATTGTAAATATGCCTACACACACAGAAAAAGAAAAGTTCGAAATTAAATTGTTGGGAATCTTATTTATCTTCAAATCAATTAGCTAATACTCTCATCAGTCTATGGCGGCCAGTAACAACTAGCAGATTTCTAATTTAATTTCAACTAGTTTCCGCCTAAGTACTGTATTAGGGCCGGCGCTGATTGCCGGCATAGCACGGCGTGGCACGGCGTGGCAAAGGATTTTGTTACTGATCTGAGAAAGGCCGCGGCATGCCGAAGCATTTCACGGGTAATATTTTTGGATGCCGCGGCACGATTTGCCATGCCGTCCTCTGCCATGCCGGCAGTGAGCGCCGGCCATTATGTTACTACTTACTTCATTTTCTTTAAAACATCCTATTTATCTAGTTGACTGTGACTACAGCGCCAAAATGGCGAAAATCAAGAAGGTGTAAGACAAATAAGCACCAACCGCCGGCACGACTCGTATTTACACAGATGTGTCGGGTTCATGCCCGTGTGGTGTCGGGTTCAGAATAACACTTCTCCATTTCTTCCGTGGATGTCGCACGAGGCGACTAAGGACATACGTTAAGGTATATTTTAGGCGACAGGCTAGCAACCTGTCACTATTGTACCTGCCACCTAAAAAACATGCTAGAAGTGACCGCAAAGCGTGAAATAGTTATCGTTTTGTCTATATAGCGTTTCGTGTGCTCTCCCTACACCGTTTGGGAATACAGGCGTGATTGTATGTATGTATGTAAATTCAGTGTTTCAAGCTCTTAAATGCAGTTACTTTGAACTTCAATTTCATTAACTATAATATTATCAGTAAAGATAAGTAACGATGGTCACTATGTATGAAAACAATATTTAACGTGCCTGCCAGCTAGCATACCTGCGAAGAGATCGTAGAGGTGGATTAAGGTGACCACATGATAGGTAAACGAAAAAAAAGTTGATTAGAATTTAATGCTAAAAATCGTCATTTAGTGTTCAGTGGTATGCTGACATTTCGATTTTGCAATATGTAGGTACGCTCATACAGACAATCCCTGTAAAGTTTTTTTCCAGGAAATTTTCGAGAAAAAAAAAACAAAGATCTGAAAATTTTGCCAAGTCTTTTGAACTCCGGCTAACCCCATAGCATTGCAATGCCAAACGGAAACGATTGCAGATGCGCACGCGGTTAATAACGGGACTGGCGTACGGAAGTAAGATAGGTAAAGCACAGGGCGAAATGACCCGAAAAGCGATGAAACATTTGTGTCCCAAAAGGTCGGTAATGAAAACATTCAGAAAACATTTTACAGGGTTTATCAGTTGCGTATAGTACACCCGATCATTGGTTAAAATATTTACGTTCAATTTCCGGCCACCTGTCTAGCTCCAGTTCAGATACTTTCTGAGTTGTGGAACTTGACTGTAAACCACCCATCGAACACTTATCCCAAAGGAAGAACTCAGAAACCAGATAAATTTGTTAGGAAAATACTGCTGATATCTTTCGTTTCGGCAGTTTTCAATATAGATCGAACAGCTTTCGTTCTTCGTATACGTCAAATTTGACAGTACAAAAATTATTTGGATTTTGGTTGGATTGTCTTGTCTGTGCATTCTATTCTACCATGTTGTATACTTTTTTCTCAAAGTATTGAAAATGTAAACACAGTAAACGGACTGCTTTTCTGAATTGAAGAAGCCTAAGTTACAGCCTAACATGGAGGGTAATAAATCTATAGAAATACAGGTCCATGAATCTCCAAGCAACGAGTGCGATATCGTTACTTATGACTTCGATAAGGCAAAACGAAGAGACAACGAGAAAAATGAAAGTAATAAAATATGTCGTGTATGTTTAGACTCAGGGAATATCCCAATTTTCGGTGATGAGACATTGCCAGACATGTCCGCAGATATCAAAGAGTTTGGAGGTATAATAGTCGATTCTGCCGATATGTTTCCAAAATTTATCTGTGCTTCTTGCTCAAAGTTGTTGGAAGCCGCTGTTGTGTTTCGAAACACCGCTAAGCAGTCTGATGAGTACTTAAAATCTAATCAGCATTACGAGAATACAGAAGATGACGTATATGAACCCCTTAAATACTTAAAAACGGAAATGACAACAGACTACGACTATAATGTCGCTACAGAAACAGAAACCACGGTTAACATCAAGGATGAATTAACGGAGTCTTTTGCCTTGAATTACCAAGACATAAGCACTGACAATGATTTCCTAAGAGATAGAATTAATGTATCTGTTATTAATACAAATCAGATTCTTCCAAATGATGAGAATCCACAAGAGTTATTAGAGGTATCAAATAAATATGACTGTGTAACATGTGAACTGAGCTTCTCATCATCACAGGAACAATCTAAGCACAAAAAATCAGCCCTCCACAAGGGCAAGCTTTCCAATAAAATTGAATGTGAAATTTGCTCCAAAGAAGTAAGCAGGGCTTATTACAACCGTCATATGGAAATGCATTCAAATGAGAGCAAAGACGACAAGCTCCAATGCCCCATTTGCAATAAGTCATACAGCAAAACATACTTTAACTATCACATTACTCACTCACACAATAAAGAACAGAAAAAGACACATTCTGATCGCATTGAATGCTCCATATGCAATAAATCATATGAAAAGCAGTACTATAAATCCCATTTGGCCATTCATGATGATGCTTCATCTAAGTATGTGTGTGACACGTGTGGCAAGTCCTTCATACAGCAGAGTGCTTTCAAACGCCACTGTTTAGTTCACGGAAGTGAATTAGCATATAAATGCTCCCTTTGTCCGTACCGTGGCCGTCATCCGGGATTAGTGAAGACGCACATGCAAACGCATACAAGGGATTACCAGCACCGATGCATGGAGTGCCCAGCACGGTTCTTGACTAAAAGCAACTTGAATAAGCATTTGCTGAGACACAAAGGGCCAGTTGATTTCAAATGTGAAACTTGCAAAAGAGGGTTCTATTCCAAACTGGAGTTGGACAGACATTTTGAGGCTGATCATCTCGGGGTGAAGAATCACATTTGCAATATTTGTGGGAAAGCTTTTGGGTACAGGAATGCTATGATGAGCCACCAGTTGAAAGTCCATAAACGAGAAAAACTGACAAATGGGAAGGGAAGACTGCCTTTGTATCTGGAAGCAGAAAGGAAAAATGATAATTTGTAAAAGTGAAATGTGCAATTTAAAGTGAATAGTTGCAATATTATTATAAGATGTGGATTTGAGTTAGATAATAATAAAAGAACAAATTACTGTTTGATTTTTCATTTTATTTCATAAATTCCAATATAGTTCCAATAACTAAATTAGCTAAACTCATAATACTTTTGGTTTCTGCTTGCAGACCATTTTATTAACTTAAAAAAATATTACTCAAGTGTTTTGCAGAAGCAAACGCACTTCTCAATCACAAAACCATAATTTAAAATTTAAACTTTAACCTTTTGACCGCCAAAGCCGTCATTTCACGTCATCGCAAATCAGTGCCCGTAACGCCACGACGTTATATGGCGGGC
>BHDV01070676.1:146874-248080 GCA_005406045.1 Adoxophyes honmai | reverse complement strand
TTCGGCCGAAGGTTTTGATGAAAGCCGATTAATCGGCTTCGGCTTCGGCTTCGGCCAAAATTACACCTTCGGTCGGACACTAGTTGTGACTGAGAAATATGAAGGGTCAATTGGTGTGCCATGAATATAAACATTATACATATAACTGTACCTAGTTTAGTAAACTAAATAAATCCTGTTGAAAATTTAACGGATAACTCATGTTCATTAAATGAACACATGTTCGCGCTTGGCTGCAGCAGCCGCCGCGGCTGCTAGATGAAGGGCTACAAATTAGTCCGAAACATGTTGATCTAAACTCGATTTAATGAATGTGAGTTATCCGTAAAATTTTCAACATGAGTGAGTGTCACGGTAGTTTAATGTTCAATATAACAAAATCCTGGTTACATTTTTCTGTCTGTGGCATTTTGATTAAGATTTGTTTGTAAAAAGGCTATCTGTATGCCATATTGCAAACAAATGCTTGTAAAACAGTTATAAACATGACTATTTTGTGGATGTTTTTATGGCTTTCATGCTTTGGCCAAAAATTTGCATACATACATAGAAGTAGTACTTTAGCATACTAGTGTCCATATTTAGAACTATTTACAAAAGAGATCAGGAAAGCAGTCCACAGTCTATTAAATAATAAAATTAAATAATGATAAATTTTCTCTGATTGTGATAACTCTTGTGCACTATTTTCTGTAGCCTAGTCTAAAACTACCACAGAATTTTATAATATTTTACATAATAAGTTACAGGTAGCTGCTCACAATAGCTTGTTATAGAGAGCTATAGAAATGATTTAAGAGTGTTTAATCCACTGATTTAGGGTTAGGCTGAGGAGTCCTTTACAACATCCTCAGGTTAGCCCCATAAATATTTACATGAGTCCCTGTTGTTTTTTGAATTCTGCTTCAAGGTAAGATGGTGTCCGTCCATTAACTTTCTTCTCTCGTTTGTGAACATCTAACTGATGCCGCATCATTGCTTTCCTGTATCCAAATGCTTTTCCACAGTCATTACAGATGTGATTCTTTATCCCCAAGTGTTCAGCTTCGAAATGCCTCTCCAGAATCAACTTGGAATGGAAAGCTCTCTTGCATGTGTCACACTTGAACATCGGTTCTTTGTGCCGGAATGTGTGTTTGTTGAGATTGCTCTTAGTTAAAAACCTAGCCGGACACTCTGAGCACATGTACCTATAGTCACCTGTGTGGGTTCTCATGTGTGTGTTCAAAAGTCCTGAGTTTCTTCCTCTGTATGGACACATATTACATTTATAAGGAAACACAGAACTATGCGTAAAGTAATGATTCCTATACGCACATCTCTGACGGAATGATTTACCACATACATCACACATGTACTTGACAATAGTGGCATCATGGAGCGCGAAATGTTCCTTGTAATAAGCTTTTGTTATAATTTTACAGCAAATGCGGCATTGTACCCTTATTTTTTTGCGATTTTGTATAGTTTTTCCTTCTTCAGGAGCATCGACAGGTGAAAAGAAGTTTTCGAAAATACTGGAGTGATTTCGTTTCGGCTTCTGATCTTTTGTTTCTTGGTGGTAATCCCAATCTTGAGTGTCAGGTTGAACTTCCTGCTTGACGTGTCGTTTTCGTAACACCAAATGCGACTGCTTTGCTGTCTTTCTGAATAAAATAGCGGCGTCTAATAGCGTATGGCACGCGTCGCATAAATATTTGGGATAGTCGTCCTCTTCTTTAACATCAATATCTCCAAATACACGTATCGCCACTGACATGTCTGAATGAGAATCATCGCCGAATATTGGCTTGGTTCCTTCCTCTTTTAAGCACACGCGGCAACTTTTAATATTAATACTGACATTCTTGTGCTGTGGGGCTGCGCTTGTAGTGTTCTGAGTCCTGGAAGACGATCCCTCTCCAACCCCATCTAGGTTTCGTATAATTCTTTCGTAAGACGCTTTTTGAAACAGTTTCACAAGGTAGTAAGTTGAAACCATGGTCACAAACGTCGTACCAAATAGATTTGCAACAGCAATAACTTCGACCTCAAGCGTTGAATGTATTTACATTGATTTTTAGTTTTTTACACAACACAACACACAAACTACATAACCAATCCACAAACACAAATTAACGTCAAACGTCAAGTCAAGTTGTGACTTTTTTTATAAGTAAAAGCGAAAGAAATTGAGTTCATACAGTATTGTCCGTAGTTTAAGAAATACTGAAGGTGAACCAATGAAGACGTTGGAGGAAGGAAGGAAGACGTATGTATGTTTAAGTTTAAACCTAACAACATGTTAAATGTGGTTATGAAACGTGGAAGGCGCAGCGCAGACGACAGACTTTTGCGCGATCGAGTCTGCGGAGCAATATAATTTCTGAATGGCGCGCTGACAGTTTCCATTCAGAGTTCTTATTGCTCCGCAGACTCGATCGCACAAGTCTGTTGTATGCGCTGCCCCGAATACTTTTTCTTGTGCTCTTCCTACCCAATTAAGGAATACAGGCGTATGTAAATTACTTTATGCTTTATTGAGTAAATACTAAATCAATAATCTAATCCTCCTAACACATTGTAATACAGCAACCAAATACTGGCAGTATGTTTGGGAAGTGCCTCAGGGGTATCCTAATTTAAAAGCAATAGTAAGCGTACACAAATTTATATTTAATTCTATGTTTTAAATATCAATGATAAATCAATAAACTCTATTTACATTGCTCTATTAAATTACAGACTTAAATGATCATGATTTTGATTATTTTCTTGTTGCCTATTCTCAGCTAAGTAAGAAGGCATTCTCCCAAACATTGATTTCTCTCTCTTATGCACATGCCTCTGGTGCTTCATCATAGCATTTCTGTAGCCAAAGGCTTTCCCACAAATGTTACAGACATGGTTTTTGATACCCAAATGATCAGCCTCAAAATGCCTCTGCAAGAAGAGTTTAGAGTGAAAAGCTCTCTTACATGAGTCACATTTGAACTGAGGTTCTTTATGTTTCAACATGTGTGTGTTCAGATTACTCTTAAACAGAAACCGAGCTGGACATTCAGTGCACATGTACCTATAGTCCCCAGAGTGTGTACGCATATGGGTTTTTAATAGCTCTTTGTATCTTCCACGGTAAGGGCACAATGGGCATTTGTGTGGGAAATCATTCCTATGCCTTAATCTGTGGTTAAAATAGGCACACCGTAATCTGAAGGATTTTCCGCAGACTTCACATACCCACTGGTGGGGATTCGGGTCATGCATTGTCAAGTGCTCTCTGTAGTATGAGCGGTTCACTATTTTGCTACATATTCGACAAGTGACTTTTGGTGAGAGCTTTTCTTTTTCTTCATGTTTTTCTATTTTTACTTCAATAGTTACAGGCGCTGGAACTGGTGCCTCATTGAACCAGCTATTATCAGCTTCAGCCTTGTCATTATCATCAAAACCATTGCTGTCGTCGTTGAGATCCTGACACTGCGCTGAATCCTCATAATTAGTTTCATTTTTGAAATATTTGTGTTGTTTCAATGCTGCATCACTTTGTTTAGCTTTTTGCTTGAATAATATAGCTGTTTTCAAAAACATATAACATTTCGCGCACAAGTTCTTTGGAAAGTCATCATTTTTTTCCACTGCTACGTCGCCAAAGGTTTTTAAAGCTTCTGAAATATCTGATGTATTTTCAGATTCAAATATTGAGATGCTACAGCTTGGCTTTAAGCAAACTCGACACCGTGAATTTGTGATGTCTGTCGTTTTTAAACAAACAAAGTTTTCAAGCAGGTCTCTGTAATAATTTTCAATCTCGAATCTATTCGAACTCTTGGAAAGTCTAGAGATATAATAAGCAGTGACCATTATGGCTTCAAAAAATTATCCAGGAGCTATAAAACAGCAGTACCCAATGGTAAAGCTCCCACGTTAAGAACACGCTATGGTGTCACTGTTTAGAACTGTAAAACTGTAAATACTGTAATGCAATTAGAAGCGAAATCAATTTATTTAGATCATTTTAATTTTATTGATTTCGCTCAGCACAACACAAACAAACAAACAGTGACATTTGATATTTATATTGCCACACTTCAGATGTGGTTTTCCCCGAAAACTTGGTTTCTGCGTAGTGTTCAGAAAGTTAGCAGCATTAACATGTGTCTTCTCGATGTATTTCAATCTGTGACGATAAAAAAAATATTTAAAAAACATGCAATTTCTTTTTGGAAAGTTTTAACTATAATATAAAAAAATATCACATCGGTTGCTGAAGTTATAAACAGGAGGGTTTCACAATGATATGGTAACACTTTAAAATTATGATGTTCCAGCTACATTTTAAACGTCTGACTATCTTATAAAAACCAAATAAAAACATAGATTACACGGAAAAATACGCTTCTTTAATGTCAGTTTTATGTCAAATTCGGCACCAACAAATTGGGATTGATTTTTGTTTGTATTTGAAATATTTGCGTCTTTATTCCAATAATTTACTTGAAATTGAACATTTTGCGTTCCCATAGTGAATAATGGCTTCAACTTATTTTATATTAAAGAGACGAAAACAGAAACGTGCCGCCCGTAAACAGTTACAGCCAGAAGATATAGAACCGTTTGAAGATTTACAATTAATTCGTAACAGCAATGTTGAAGCACAATTTTCTAAATGTAGAATTTGTTTAAAGGTAGCTAAAATTCCAATATTTGGTGACGAGCTACATAAAGATATTTCTGAAGAAACGCAGATATTCGGGGATATTGTAATATCGAAAGATGATGCTCTTCCTAAGCACTTGTGTGATGCGTGTAACATTCGGCTTGAAGGCGCTATTTCGTTTAGAAGAACTGCCAAACAAACGGAAAGTACACTTTTCAAAAACTTAGAAGTGAATATAGATCCACCTTCTGACAGTGATAGTAATGACAAGCTATTTATTGCTGAAGAAATTGTTCCAAATCAAGATGAATCACAGACTGAAGCAAACAAGGTTTACAACTGTAAGTTGTGTAAAAAGAATTTTGAGTCCAGTGAAGAATACATGAGACACAGGAGTTCAAGAGAACATAAGAATGTAAGGATACAGTGTTCAGTATGTAATAGGGTTCTAACTGCACAGTTGTACAGCAGGCATCTAATACGGCACCAGACAGCTTCACATTTAATTTGCGAGATTTGTGGTAAATTGTATAGGAAAGATAATCTAGTCCGTCATTTACAGTTGCATAATTTTGATTTGCCATTCCAGTGTAAATTGTGCCCGTACAGAGGTAGGTTCATGGAGTCCCTCAGGATCCACATGAGGACACACACTGGAGACAAGCCTTTTCCGTGTGACAAATGCCAGTTGCGCTTTTTGACTCGGAGCAATTTGAACAGGCATTTACTAACACACAAGAAAGAGAGGCCATTTACGTGTCATGAATGCGGAAGAGGTTTCTATACTAAGGGGGATATGGATGTTCACTTTAAGTCTGACCATGTGGGTATAAAAGATTTTGGATGCAGGATGTGTGGGAGTAAGTATGGTACGAGAAAAGCTTTGATGCGACATGAATTAAGAGTCCATAAACGAGACAAAATGGCAAAGGGAAGGATGCCACTATACTTACTCAATGAATACAGGAGGCAATGTGGGGATGGGATGCCGATGTCAGAAGGATTACTTGGAACATAAATTTGATTTTTACAAAGATAGACATCACACTTTAATCAATATTTATTCTTTTCAAAGGTTAATGTACCTAAATATTTATTATTTTCATTTAAGTAGATGTATAATGTTAAAATGTAGTCATTACATTGTACTTCATACATGGTTGGACTAGAAAGACATTTTGCTTAGAAACAAATTTCATAACACAGCAATAAACTATAAAAAAAACATATTCAGTGGACTTCCACAATTCAGTTTACATAAGGTTTGTAAGTGCTAAGTGACTAGACTATTCTGGCAATAAAAACACACATTGTACTTAACTTAGTGGGTAAACCCAAGTGTTAAATCTTTGGTCTAATAAAGTCTAATGCACAATGGAAGTTTTTTTTATAAATAACAATCCTTGAATATAATATATTCTACCAAAAGGCCACATTATCACTTCCGTTTTAGAGGGCTGGAACATCACAAGGCCTGTGCCACTGGCTGGCTGAAAAAAAGTTGCTAAAATGTTTATGACCTAAGGTCCAACAGCCCAGTATACAATTTATCTATTATTGTGGCAAAACACCCACTTACACTTGAAGTCAAAATGAAATATCTAGTGGCACATATCTTTGAAGAAATACTTAAAACACATAAGCGAGTAGTAGTCACAGGAACATTAAAACTTTATAAGGCAATAAATTTCTTAAAGTATAGTACTCATACTGGATACACATAAAAATGCGTAATAATTAAGTGTTGTAACACCAAATGCACACAGGTGATTTTATACGCAAGTAGAAATTTCATATAAAGTACATGGGAAATCACTATAATACCCATAGCTACATAGAAATATATAATTATATTAGAGTAAATAGTATGTATAAATTCAAAATTTAACTGCATTGGCCTTAAGTTTTAATATGGGGAAAATTAGCCCATTTTAGGAATATTTCCTTTCTTGGCACCATGCCAAGTGGTACATCACACAAGTGTCACACAATAATGATTTAGCAAGAAAGTGATGGAGCAAAATGTTGACTCCACTCTTTGGTAAAACTACTGTGTATACCACAAGCAAATGTTTAGACAAGTATAAATAGTAGACAATAATTGTAATAAAATCCATTATGTTTAATAAAACTAATTTAAATTGTAAAGTCTTTGAAAGTTAGTTTAAAGTTTTTCCTGTAAGAAAATGTAAGAATTGTAAACTCTTTTTAGCTACATCTCTTTGTACCTTTATAGCCCTTTATAATACCGTTCTAACATATGAACTTTAGTATATCTGCTTTGAACCAGACAAAAACAAGTGAGAGTTATAGCAATACTCTCACACCTAATATTTTTCTTTTGTTTTTCAAGAGATGTTCTTTTGTTTCACAGTATAGTAATACAACAAGGCAACAAGAAGTAGATTTAACATATTTCTATTCAATAATTTGGTCAAAATCTCAAAATATACTCAGTCATATGAAGGTGCTTTACACATGGTGACAATGAACATGGACGCAAATATGAACTCTAGTAACTGCAGACATAGCATCAGGGTACACCAAATGTACTCTATTCGTAGAGTGACTTTCTGCCACAAGAGCAAAAACAGCACCCCCGCTATAGAGGGTAGTGTTAGGACTACCGAGAACATCACAGGCACATCTGGGAAGACAAATAAGACAGTTAAATTACACTAAATGGAATAATTGTTGTTGACATTTAAATGTTCAGTTGTGTACTGTATAAATTATTCATAATAATTAATTTTATTAATTATTGAATTACTTACTATGACAAAAGTAAAAACAGAAATTTTTTTTTTTTTGATAATGTACTAACTTGACTTAGAAAATTACTAGATACAGGGTTTATGGCCATGCAGGTTGGTGAATTGTGTTGTTCTTACCTCTTTCACTAAGGCTTCCTTTTCTACCAAGGATCAATCTGGCTCCCTCCACAACAAACAAACCGAGCAATACACCATAATCCCGGCCTATCAAGAAGTAACCTGTACCATAATTTGGTAGAATCAAAACAGATTTCAGAACGAGCGAGCCCAGTTCGCAGGCTGCGAACAGACCAAAATAAAATGAATTAATGTACAAAAGAATCTCATAAGCCAGACTTGGATTAACCATATTGAGATAAAGTTATTATCACTGATGTACTGCACTAATTAAATATTTAATTAAGGCAAACAAGGGGGTCTACAATTTAGTTGTGGAAAAAAGACAATTTTTCAGAATATTCATTTAAAAATAGAACTCGGAAACACAAGGAAATGATTCAAGAAGAGACTTGCCAGCGTAGAAAAACTACAAGAGTAAAATAAACGTCATTTTCATAAAATGGTTCTTCATCTGGAACATGAACATTTGCGTACAATTCACTAGTATCCATTGATTATTCATAGCATGTTCCTAAATTATTAAAATAAAACATGAAAAGAAATCGTTACCGTTCAACTTCGAGAGTTTTTCACTTTCAACACTCACAGTGCATTGGTAACTGGCAACCCAAATTTAAGTGCAATGAACGACGCGGGCGGATGCGGTCGCGTTGCACGTGTTTATCGCGATTTTAATTTTAACATGAACAGTTAACCTAAATTTTAACAAAATACAGAATATAAATGAAAATAAACTTGCATACCCTGACTATGATCTGGTAAGTTCACTGATAAGTTGTATTTTTCATGTGGCTTGTGTATTCATAACGTCCACGCGCTTGTCTTCGAGCACGTTTATTTCGCTCCAGTTTAGTTGCAATGCGGATTTTTTTAAATATGTTCCACGTTTAAATTTAAAATTAAAAGATTCGATTGTTTTTATTTTTAATAGAACTATAAAACTATTTTAAAATGATACGGTTAGAGTAGCATGTTCAGTGAGTTAGTTAGTGGTTGCTAGGTCAGTATGTAAATTTGGTTAGACTTGTGAGATCTCGGTTCGTGCTTTCGTTCGGCCCACGTTGTCTTATCATAATAGGAGTTGATTTGGGAATGTTGTAGGTACTTACCGACCCGTACCGTGTCATTAGTTAACTTATTGAAGTGAAGGGTTCTTATGATTACTGCCGGTCACTGAACTATGTAAGTTGTAATGTAACAGAAAGTTTCTTTTTTATTTTAGATACTGCCGTATTAGAAATCGTTTCCAACAACAGCCTTTGTGTAGCAGTTTTTATTACTATACTATTTCAATGGAGAAACGTTAGTTGTAATATACCTACTCAAACCACTTCAGAAATAGTTACATGGCATGTTTTCAAAATAAGAAATATAAATTAAAGTAAAGCAAACTTTTATGCTATTACAATTTACCGTATTCCTGTTAACTAGGTATTATTCGTAAATGACTATAACTGAGTAGGTACCTCCTTAATTGGCTGTTCCTGTTTTGCTCTTAATTAAAATTGTTCCAAACTGGGCTTAAAAAGTGACTAGGTATGCCCAATTTAAAAAGTTAATTTATTCTTTTAATTTCCGTCATTCTCAAGAAACCACTTACTGGCCATTGTTTTTTTAAGTGTGAGTCACTGACTCCAAGCCTATTGTGCCTCTTTAGTTCTTTTGTCTGAATTAAATATAAAACTGGCTGCCATTTATTTTTCAGTGATGGTAGGTATTATGTGTTGTAGGTATTCAATCTCTATCATATCAAATTTGTTATACCTAGGGTATCTAATACCTTTCTTTTGGTTATATTCTTCTTTTGTTTATTAGTTACCACCACTGAGATGAGCCTGTTCTTACTTATAATTGTCTGGTAGATATATCTTTTTAATGATAACATCACATATTATCTTGCCTACCTCTTCATTTCCTAATCTCATTCTTATTAGATTATTTGTTTTTACATTTTGTATCTTAGTGACTACCTATCATCACATAGGTACAAAGTCATTTTACACAAGTTGTTTTTTTATAATGGTACCCACTAGGCTAGACATTCTAGGTCTAGCTAGGTATTTTGCTTGTGCAAAATATATTGCACATCTAGATTGGGTAATACCAATCTTATTAGTTAGTGATTTTGCTTTAGTTTGCAGTAAAATAATAGGTAGATTGTCAGTTTAGTCAAGGTTTTTATACTGATTCAGTTGACACTAATAATAACTTGCTGATATAACATTTAATTCAGCTCATTGTATTATGTTTACTTTGTTTGTAATAGTCAGAGATCGGAAAAATTTGCGACATTGTTTGCAATTATGTGGACATGACTCCAAAATTAATCAAAATGTTATTCAGTTAATTAATTTTTTACATACAAACATACATGCATATAATCACGTCTAAATTCTAAAATAGCGTAGGCAGAGCACACGAAACGTGAAATAGACATAACCTTGATTATAGCTATTTCACGTTTCGCAGCCACTTCTACCATCATTATTTTAATTTTGTACCTACTTGACATATAATTTGATTCCTAGTCAATAAATACAAAATTTTGTTAAAATATTGGTTTATTAATAAAAATTTACAGTATTTTTTTCCAAATTGTTATTTATTTATTATAAGTATATAAATATTAACGGAAACGATACCCATTTTAAATATGAACCTTTTGCTAATAACTATTTTTGTAATTAATCGTCGTCGTAACGTAATTTTTTTACACACACACACATTCTCACGCCTGTATTCCCAAGAGGGGTAGGCAGAGCACATGAATTTGAAAATCCAGTGCCACGTTTAGCAATTTCTGGGTAACCAGATGGTCAAACGTGATATTGCAGTGACAGGTTGCTAGCCCATCGCCCACAATACACTAACCCTTTCCCAGAGTCGACTCTTACGACACCCACGGGAAGAAAGGGTGAGGTGCTATTCTAACCCGGCACCACACGGGGATTAATTTTTTTTTAAAGTTATTATAGTACATACATGCTTATAAGCACTTTATAATTAAACTATTATCGCCAAAAATTCAAATTATATTTCAATGAAAAATTAATTAACAGTTTGATTAATTTTGGAGTCATGTCCACATTATTGCAAACAATGTCGCAAATTTTTCCGATCTCTGGTAATAGTACAAAGAAATTTAATTTGATATAGTCCCTGGCAAGCTGGATGGCAATACTTTCCAGGTAACTGAATATATTTTTGTGTCACATAGTAGTTAGAATCTTGTCACAGTCAGTATTGGTCCCACTTCTGATTGTAATTGTGACAAAGACAACAAAGTTTTTAGAGAGATGGTCCTCCAGAGTATTGTATAATTTGTATATCTATGACCTGGTGAACTTGACTTGGCCATATCTGTGTGAAATGTTTGTCTTTTTATCTGCTTTTTATTTTTCATACATTCCCGTTTGATAAGATATAAAATTATTTTATAAACATATAAAAGTATTTGTACCTACTTACTTAATTTATGGCAGGATATGACTATATTTAAAACTGTATTCAGAATGGCACGTTTAACCATCTGGCTACCCTGAATTTGCTAGACGTGGCACTGGATTTTTGAATCCATGTGCTCTGCCTACCCCTCATGGGAATACAGGCGTGAGAATATGTATGTATGTGTATGTATGTATTCAGAATGTGTTTTAAATCATTAGATGTATTTTTACTTTAATAAAACTGGATATTTCAAGTGTAATCATTGAGGAAGGCAACTATAATGCTGACCATTACACAGTAGTAGAGAGGATGGATGAAAGAAGATTGACTAAACAGATCTATGCTGGAAGTGTGAATGGATGTGTTGGGAGGGGAAGACCTAGACGGACGTTCCGTGACCAAATCGCGGACGTTTTAGAAACAGGTCAGGTCAAGAGTACCCGAAATCGACGAGCATGTATGAAGAAGCTAATGAACGTGGATGAAGCAAAAGAGGTATGTCAGGATCGTAGCAAGTGGAACAAAGTGGTCTCTGCCTACCCCTGTGGGAAAGAGGCGTGACGGTATGTATGTATGTATGTATCATTGAGATTGTTTGGAATTCCAACAAACTTTCAATACATGTTTACTGTTCTTTTATTACACTAACATCATAAAAGTTACTACAAATAAATTACTATACATTGCCGCGTAATATTCCTACAATAGATATTAAAAGCAAAATAAAAAAATGTAAACAGTGATTTTAATTATTTTATGATTTACTATAGTGCTGTGACAAAAACCTAGTTAAAATAGCACTGTAGAATCTACATTTTGTTATAAATAAATTATAATGGCACTGTAAATGCAGCAAAACTATGAAGGTCTATTGTTGATTGAAAACCCAACACCTCATGGGTATAATGGCTGGTCTCAATATTCTATCTATCGATGGATTTGCGTTGTCATTTTCTTATCCTTAGTTAGCTAAACAATCCTTAAAGAATAATGGAACATGCCGTAAATTATATTATACTCTTATCAAACGTAAGAAAACTTATTGAAAAGTCATTAAAATTAGACACACATTTCAACCAGAGATAATTTATATATTTGTTTCAAGGATAAGGAAGTTAGAAAATGTTATTACCTCTACGCCAGTCGTATATTTAATGAGGCTGCTACATATTGTCAAAGTATGTTGCATTGTGTTGCTAACTTGCCATATTCAATGAGATAACATAGTGTTCTATGTTTAGTTTAAGAAGTATTGTAGTAGACATGTGATCATTATTCATCATCTCATACATTTTTATAACTCGGTCGCCATAATGAAATGTGCAGATAAGTCACGTTTTGAATCGTGTTTAGCTCAACATGTTTCGAGCTAGCCCGTAGCCCCTCATCTAGGAGCCGCGGCGATTGCTGCTAAACGTACAGTCACGAATTGGGATTGTTGAGCCACTTGCCACTGTTCGCAATTTAGACGTGTAATCAATGACCGATGTGACCGATTAGATGTCAGCTATTGGATTAGTATTACACGACCAAGTTACAAACATAGGTAAGTGTCTTAACAATCCCTGTTCGCGATGGTACATAACGCCAATGCTCTCTCTGTATTTGGCTCGAATTTCGCTGTGCTCCACGACCGGCCTATAGCCCTAAACAAATCCATCTAAACACTATCTAACACGTCAGTTATCCTTAGGTATACACCTTGAGTGAGTCTCACAGTAGTTCAAGAGCCAGTCGTCATCTATTCTTTTGTTTCAGATAACTCTGCTTATCAAGATCGTTGGAGCACAGATGCACTTGTTCGTGTTATGATATAGGACCTGCAATGGAGATGTCGTACCAAGGGGGCGCGGAGGCCGAGAGCCTGCTGCGGCCGGACCAGAGGAACGCAGTCGTCATGCCGCAAGGGGGTAGAGGTAAGACTTGACACATTCTTTTTCATTTAGTGTTTTTGACACAGACGCTGTGTCACTAGCGTCAAACGTGTTAACTAGACACCTAGGCCAGGACGTGGAGCTACTTAAAAGTGACGGAACTGATTAGTAATTACAATTGCGAACCAGTTAGTGACTGTATCTGGCACACGACAGTACTCAAACCCGACTTGTCCCTTAAAATTAAGATATTTAGTTATTAATACGTCGCTAGTCACCGAAGACTTGAGCAGAAGTTGTCACTTCAAGCGACAAAGTCCGTAAATTGGCAACGGTCACAATAAACACAGAAACTCTGGTTACCAGTAGCATGGCGACTAGCACGCCGCGTTCCTCGTGATCAGTTACTAACCGGTTTTGTAATTAGCTTCGTGTGCGAACTTCAATCTGAACCTATGGGTGGTGATGCTCAGGCGCCGCGCAGACGACAGACTTTTGTGCGATCGAGTCTGCGGAGCAATAGAATCTCTGAATGGCGCGCAGAGTTTCCATTCAGAGTTTTTATTAGGTAGCATGGCGACTAGCACGCCGCGTTCCTCGTGATCAGTTACTAACCGGTTTTGTAATTAGCTTCGTGTGCGAACTTCAATCTGAACCTATGGGTGGTGATGCTCAGGCGCTGCGCAGACGACAGACTTTTGTGCGATCGAGTCTGCGGAGCAATAAAAACTCTGAATGGAAAGTCTCTGCGCGCCATTCAGAGATTTTATTGCTCCGCAGACTCGATCGCACAAAGCAACTCTTTATTACTTTCATGTTTGTAAGTAGTTCTTTTTGAGTAGCTTAATGTGTAGAAGGCCTTATGCTTCCGTCATATACCTAGGCGCTGGGCGTCCGATGTCTCTAGTTAAACTAAAAGGTAACTGAAAACCTGGCCAACTTTACTGCCGACCACTACACCTAACTGGAGTGGACCTCACCTACCTCGACGTCAAGTTTATCTACTATTTTATTTTCCACGTTAAAGAATAAGACCACAGAGCGGCTTAGAGTCTTGTAATAATACCTACCAACCGGGAGCCTAATTCATTGCTATTTCGGTAACAATAAGACGAATTGATTGACAGAGTACTCCCGACTTCCCTGTTAATAATCCGATTGAATGAACCACATTCGGTCCTTCGGGATGTAAGGGAAAACTCATAAAATAATCGAGTCTTTCTTTAGGTACTGGTTTGACAGATATGTACCTTGAAATTGGCTAATTAAAAAAAAACATTTAATCCGTCAGATAGACTACCATAAGAATATTTTTTATTTTATGTGACAAACAAGAAATGAGGATACAATGCCCTGAAGTTTCGAGCGTCGTCTCTACGTGGTATCATTTTTCCCACTGCGTGTGCGTGGCATTCCTTTGTCGGTGTTTAATAAAATTATTTGATACACCAAAAAACGCGTGTCACTTGTTCCATAATTTAACTGTCTAATTAGAATTATATATTTTCAACTCAACCCAATACACATACCTAAGCCTATTGTGGTATAACAATAACCTTCAAAAGAAATTGCACTTGCCAACAAACGATCTATAATTTGGGCAACAAAGCACGATAGTGTTATCTCGATCGTGATAGCACTAATATAGATACCGTTGTTACGTTCGCTTATCTATGCTAAGTGTAAACCTTGGTATTACCGAGACAGCTACTATTGCTACCGAAGACTGCTACTGATGGTTTAAGTGCTATTTGAATGCAAACGTCCAAGCCAGATAGATAAATACGTGACTAATTCTTTAGTAAATAAAAGTAACTACTCAATAACATAATATTAAACAAAAAAAAACCGACTTCAAATTAGCAATATTTTGAAAAGATTCTGTTTACTGAATGTAAAATCTTGACATCATCAACAAATTACCGAAAACGCCGTACATCTCCATATAAAATTTGAAGAGTTCCCTCGATTTCTCCAAGATTCCATCATCAGATCCTGGTGTCGTGCCAATGGGACCAATTTCGAGTTATACCCTATCGATTAAAAAAAAAAATTTTGAAAATCGGTCCACGGGTCTCCGAGCTATCGAGTAACATACAAAAAAAAAAAAAAAAAATTAGTTCGAATTGAGAACCTCCTCTTTTTGAAGTCGGTTAATAAAGATGGTCACTACATCGCTACACGTACAGTCAAGGAAATTGATACCTGCGCCACTTTGAACCTTTTCATAGTGAGTTTCATATTGCTTTGATTAGTAGAAAGTATGGTATGTCACAGTGACATTTCTTGTGAAAAGGTACAAAGTGGCACAGTAATCAATTTCCTTGACTGTATATCATGACTTCGCACAGTTAAGACCACGTCTACCTATCTTAAATATTCCAAATGGAACATGTCACTGAAGAAGAGATAGTTACATGGTTTAGCCGGGAATTGAACCTGCTACACGAGAAAAATAACACCTGTAACTTTATCATACTGAGCGAAAGGACATTTTTTTTGCTAAACAATTTATCAAGTCATTAAAGTACTTTACGACATATACACACATATTCTCACGCCTAACCACGGATTAACATGATATTGCAGTGACAGGTTGCTAGCTCATCGCTCACAATACCTAAACGCCTTCCTAGAGTCGACCTCTTACGACACCCACGGGAAGAAAGGACTAAACTCTATGCAGTTAAAATAATGTCTTCTTTCGATTAAATTTTGCTACAATATTCAAGATACTCTCCCTCACTCCTTTTAGAATGCCACGTAGATTGCATTGCTATTATTATCTAAAATCCTGGTTTTAAAATTCAAATTGCACAAAAAAAACTAAACACCACGTCAGTTCATGACTCCATAGTTTGCATTCCCCATTTAGATAACCAAACAAAAGACGACACTGTCTAACAACGATTACGACGACATTATTCAACAAAGTCCTAAGTTAAAACAATGGCGCATTAAACCCACACACGGGCAGTTTGCATGTGTCATCTTTAGCCGGAAAGGCGCTTTAACTTAACAAAATAATTAATTGAGAATCCACTGTTACTTTTATTTGAGAAAAAGAGAAAACTGCAATTATTTCAAGTCCAGTACCGGAAATCTAACTTGGCAAGATTTAAAATAGATGGGGAAAGTTTTACATCACTTTTCCATGAAAAAAGCGATGGAAGAATATTGTACTTCATTAGTTTTTTAATTAGTAATAAGTTCAATATAAAGGTACGACAGATAAAATATTAAATCACAGAAACAATGGGTAGGAAACAATTGCTTAAAGCCACAAGCAATAGATAGATGAAATACAAGCACAAATAGTTGCTCGTGCCATAGGACAGTAAAATTAACTTTCTCACTATGCCCATACGAATCAGTGCACATAGACGTGCACGTGTTTGAACAATGCTGGGTCTATGTCCCTGCGTCATTAAAAAAAGTTAGACGAGATTAAAAGTAACAACGGAAAAATTCGAATGTGGATTATTTTACTTTTATATACCTTACTTATGCAATTATTAACTAACGTCACCAAAAAAGCTTGTGTTCAAAATGTACCATATTACCCACAGATTTATATCGAACTAGATGACTCAAGTGTATGTACTTTGCGTGCCATAAGGAAGAGCAATGCTCCTCTTTTGACGCGATTTTATTTAGTTTTATAACGCTTAGATTAGGTTTAACTGCCTAGAGAGAAGATAACTTGAATAAGGCGGCATCATCTTTGAATGAGTTTCACTCAGACTGTCAATTCCTATCACTAAAGAGCTAATGTGACGATACCTAGTATACCTACCGTTGAGAAAAAATGACACGCTTGGTTTTCATACAAATGCAGGAACTCGCGGTATCTAGTTCGATATAAGTCTGTGATATTACCACAAAAACTTAGTTAAGAGTATCATGCTAATGCCAGTTTCGTAGAATACAGTTATATTAAGATTGTCTAAAACGTGTTTAGGACAACTTTTATACTGGACTTGTCAGACGGAATGCGTGTTGGACTAAATGCGTGTTGGACGAAATGCGTGTTGGACTAAATGCGTACGAGACGAATTAGGACGTGGGGACTATTTGGACGAATCGCGTAATAGACCAACGGCTAACAAATCATACTTCTTCGGGGTTTCAAATTCTGCTGTAGCGCCCCAGCGCCACATGCGTCGAATTCCCGAACTAAACGGTTCTACATTGCGCTAACGAAGTTTCGACGAACGATTGCATAAATACAACTCCCAACTTCTTCTCTGTGGACTTCGGTCCCCAGGCATAACATCTGCCTGGAGAGAGATCTCTCTATTGGAGTCTTTCCCACACTGCCTTCTTCATGTCTTTCTTTGGCATCAGGAATTTGCTATCTTGCTCGATCGATTCCTATTTCACATTTGATTGGGAGTGATGAGAACTGCTAGAGTGAAAAGGTAAATAAAGATTCGGATTTCCGTCGTCTAGTTTCAAGAATGTGCAATCGTGCACGTACTGGCCATATCTAGAATTGTTGGTCATAACATCGCATCTTAAAGATTTCATCTTGAGAATTTGATAACGTCGCATGCACTCGTGTATTTGGTTTATTATTCCTAATGCATATCTTCAGAAAAGCAGTTAGATAAACATGGGCAGAGTTTCCTCTTGTCCCAAATTCTTTAGCTTCTCGCGAAACTTATAGTGTTGCCCTCTGTCATCATGTTTAGTCTTAAAGCCCTAACAGACGACCATATTTGGTTTGGTCCGAACCACGAACTTGGTTGGCTCCAAACCAAACAACCGAACAAATGTTCGGCCAACCGCTGAACACACGTTCGAATTTGGTTTGGAGCCAACCAAGTTCGTGGTTCGGACCAAACCATGGTCGTCTGTTAGGGGTTTTATAATAGTTACTGTCAACATTCCATCAGTTTCTCCGTTGAAAGTTGTTGATGTTGATGACTTGATGACGTGAATATCCAAACGGTAGGTATGTTATGTAAATATGTGTTAAATTTCATTACATACATTACGCCTTTGTAGCTAAATAGGATAAACAGAGTGCACGTGACATTACATGTACTAAACCGTGACTATTTCACGATTCGATGCCTTTGGGAACAATTATCAGGTTTTTAGTTAGATAAAAGAAGTGAGGTGCATTTTAAAAATCACATACCTGAGTTACCTGAACAAATTTTGCTTCAAGCTTTAAGGTTATTTTACGCGAATTTTAGTGAAAAACCTGTGATAGGTTGATGGCTTATCGCCTACAATTTACCTAAACTTGTTTTCCTTAATCGCCTAATACGACATCCTTGGAAGAATAGAGAGATCGAGAGGTGTTATATTCTAAACTCGACTCGACGGAATTTCAATACATATTGCACTTTTAAACTTATTTCCTGATACATGTTTTCTATCAACCATTGCACTGCATAGTCCCAAATAGTGTATCTTAATTATCTTATGATTCTAAAAACCGGCCGCTAAGCTAAAACAAATGTGACAAAACCTGAACTTGCATTGAACTGTGAGTGTTGTCACATACAAAGCTGACTAATGACAATGTCCAGCGCGTTGTATCACTTTTATGCTGCCTTCGTAATTGAAATAGTCGTACAAATCGAATCATACAACAGCTACGACATAGTTCAATCTACTAACTCAGTTACGCCCATTAACTCCAGTTGTTTAAACAGATTGTATCGAATTGGCGAAGCTGTTCAAATGTACTCCTTATACGATTGCTATAGAGCAAATATTGCATAGTTGAGCAACCGGTACATCCCTTTATATTGTCTTAGCGTTTTAATCATGCTTTTCAATGGGTTTGCAGCGCGTGGATTGAGACAGCACTTTTATGTAGTCTTTAGGTTTACCTCTACCGGATTACTAGGTGTTCACTTAGAATATCAGTGTAAAATATCTAAAAAGTTTGTAGGAAAATTTTAATTGACAGGTAACTCAGGTATGTGATCTTTAAAATGCACCTAGTCACTTAAAAAAGTTGGATAATGAAAGTGGAAAACGGCGGGAAATAGGACTATCTTAGTGTGTCAACACCTTAGTGACAACGTAGATTATTTATTTATTCTACGAGTAATAATAAACTTTGAAGTGAACCATCCACACTCCATGCATCTTGAATTAGGAGCAGAAGGGAGCAGATACCTGTACCAACGTACAAATACTGAATTAACTTTATCAAATCTAAATGTCTGTGGTAAAATTTTCCGTAGCTAACACCATACTTGCCTTCAGACATAAATGTATTATAGGATTTTTATACACTAAGGTTGTTTAAATTATGCCATTATCTACGTGAAAGCCTACTTTTAATTACATTATAGTTGCCGTATGAAAACTTAAAGAAACCACATTTTCTCCGTTCATTCGCCAAACTCTACCTAAAACCGGACGCTTTCGGTTAGAAACAAAACAAATAGTTTTCACTACATATTGCACGATATTTTTTAACGACATTTGACCCGACGTTCCGACCAAGGTCCAGACAGATAGCATGTTTATGACAATGACTTTGTTTCATTGATTGACAGCGCATCGTCTTCCGCTCAATTGGAGTAATGCAAAACAACTAAAAATTCACTCCTGAGTTTGTTCTTGAGTTGGGCAAGATATTGACTGAAAAATACAATGTACATAATTACAACTATACTTGAAATGAACTCGGTGAGTGTGAAGAGTTTGTCTAGCAAGTCCTAGTAGTTCGCTATGCGTTGTGAATTTATAGCCAAGCGGTTACTGGTTTATTGTTCGGTGCTTGTGTTCTTGAGAATTATTTCCACCCTTTTGGAATAAATGGTGCCGAAGATACTTTATGCGACAAACTTGCCGGTCGGTTTGAGGTTCCGAGTCGTTTGTTTAGCTGCATGCGTGGAACGATATATGCGAAGCGACTCGTTAGGATTCAAGATTTAAAAGGAAACCGGTTTGTAAATGTTCGAAATTGTGGATTACTTGGATGGCTTAGCAAGTTGTCACTGCTGTGCCTTCTCTAACTTGAACTGCAATGCTTATAGAGGCGTTGGAATGCGAAATAGTGATGGATTTATCTATGTACTGTGTTTTGTGCTCTACCTACCCCATTTCGGAATTCAGGCGGGATTTTTTTTTCATGTTAGGTATTTTGCGCGCTTTTTCTTTTTATTTGTTATAGTTTTACGAGTTCTGGATTCTTCTGTAGTTCTGGAATTTACCTCTACACATACACAAACGTGTAGTCCCTAATGGGGTAGGCAAAGCACACCAAACGCCACTTAGTCAAACCACTATTTCACGTTTCCACATACATACATACATACATATTCTCACGCCTGTATTCCCATGAGGGGTAGGCAGAGCACATGAATTCAAAAATCCAGTGCCACGTTCAGTAAATTCAGGGTAACCAGATGGTTAAACGTGATATTGCGGTGACAGGTTGCTAGCCCATCGCCCACAATACGCTACCCTTTCCCAGAGTCGACTCTTACGACACCCACGGGAAGAAAGGGGGAGGTGCTATTCTAACCCGGCACCACACGGGTAACGGGCTACGTTTCCACTTGGCAAAAATGTTTCCGCTTGGCAAGGCACGAGTCGAGTCGCGCGCGAGATAGATTATACCTGCCGGCTTAACATCTTATACCTATCGACCATAGAGGACAGACCTACTAGAGTACTAATGTCATTTTGGTTGTTCGGAGACGATTCCGCCAAACCATCGAGGCGATCGCTGTGCTCTTATTGGCCGGCCCAAGATGGCGCGTAATGCTAGTGCTTTTTTCTCTACGGTTATTGGCTCAGTTCAGTACAGTTTCTGTGACAGTTGGTAAGTGCCAAACAACTAATTTTTTGCGGGCCTGGGTGGCCAACATTGTTTCTCTAGTAGGTCTGTCCTCTATGCTGTCGACTTACACGGCAAAGCGCGCGAGTCGAGTCGCACGCTGCATGGATTATACCTGCCAGCTTAGCACGGCAAACCGCGCAAGTCGTTTTGCGCCCGAGAGAGACTACTTGTTTTCTGACACTTTAATTGAACAGTGACAACTATACTGTTTATCTCGTACGTATCTCTCCTTGCTATGCTAAGCCTACTACCAAATAGAGACGATAGAAGATTACAAGTAATTTATCCCGCGTTTATCTGAGAAAATGTAAGACATATCTCTCATTACAAATAAAATATTGCTCGGACAAGAACTATAATCGTTACGTTACACATGTAACGACATCTGCCGATCTGCCGCATTCTCCATCTATTAATACCTTTTATATTTATTTTTTATCGCTCGTAATCCCCGTCATTTTATTACTTCGGGTACACGTAAGCGCGACACGTTCAAATAAAATTAAACCTGCTCGGACGGTGAGAAATAATTCTTAAATCTTAACGTGTCGGTGGAGGCCCTATTAACCTAATTTTCTTGGCTACGGGAGACAGTTTTCGCGGTAGCTCAGATGCTCATTATCTCGTATACGACATACGAATAAGGCTCACGAATATTTTAGACTTCGGCCGGCTTAGCACGGTACGGCGCGAGTTAGTCGCGCGCGAAATAGACTATACTTGTCACTGTCTAACAGGAGTGTTAGAAAATGAGAGATGGTCTATCTCGCGCGCGATTCGATTCGCGTGTGCTGCGGTGCTAAGCCTACTGATCCGGCAAAAGACGCATTTTGTGTGATTTTCTAGTTCCTGAATTCGAGTAACAACGCATAATTTTTACTTTTTTACAATAGTTTAATTCCATTGAACGTCGATACTGGCTGAATTACCAAATGGGGTATGCAGAGCTTTCGTTGCAATCTTCAAAATCAATTTTAGGTTCACAGTTAGATAAAATAATTTTCCTTGGTTAAGCGACCGGATGAAATGAAGATTTGTAATTACACCCAATATGAATTTACATTTGGTTGATGAAAAACAATTATCTAACCTACCTCTCTGTCAATAGACTTACCTAGAGTCTCACCACGAACAATTTGGCAACACTGTTCTAACATCAGATCACGAACATAATGTATGCATTAGATTTGCAGTGTTCCTATATTCTCTGAAAAGTTAGCCTGGCCAGACTACCATACTGACAAATTCATAATATTGTGAGATGTCTAGAAAAGTAGGGTTCTTGAAGACAAAGTTACAATAGAGTTTTGTTGTTCGGAGGACGCCACGTAGCGCTTTTGTTTCTGCCCTAGATGGTGCTGGCTTGCTTGTGTTAAAAAATGAGAGAGAAGCTAGGCGAATATTCTAGAATTTTAGTGACTGAAGATCGTTATTAGTTTAAAATCCATTGTCAAGATTAGATAGTGCAATGCCATCTACAAACTCTTCCCCACGCTCAGACTAGAACCATTTATTTCATAAAAATGTTGTAGGTACTTAAAAGATCTTATAATAATATCCCTAAATAAGCAACATTACAACATAAAAAACTAATTACGCTATCTCTATTATTTAATTATATGGCACTTAATTAAAATTAAGTTCTCAGATGCAAGTTCACTGTTTGCTTCTCAGTTGCACCTACACTACCTACAGTGTTTCACACATTAAGTAATTATCTACAACTTTTAATTTATCTTTTATGGACAGAGTCGTGCTCAGCTGAAAGTATGCTCACTTCTGTGTGTGATTAGGATGAGTAGCACGAATTTTCATGAGTTTCAGCTATTTTCCTTTGAACAATTGTACTAGGGAGTAAAGAGTGCTCATTATTCTGGTTTGATTGAATCATGATTGAATCGACCAACTATCATAACCCTGGTTACCATGGTGATGCCGCCAAGTAAAATTGTGACTTATGTAAGGATACTTACAAGTCTATAGTATGTTAGACCTTGTTAGAGTTCTAAACACGAACCGCCTGAGCAAAAAAAGGGACCTATATTACAACCTTTTTCTAAGCAACTCCCACAATAATTTATCAGCATTAAGCCGAATTATTATTTTCCTTGCCACAAACGTTTGTTATAAATGTTTGTTATACATCTAAGTTATAATATACGTTCTAACTCTAACTCAAACTCATTCATGTCATGACTTAAAGCCATGATGATTTCGGCTGTTGATCTCGCTCCCCAAATCCAAACTGAACCGAAACCGGTTCCAATATATTACATCCAAATTCCAAATATAGCGTGCCGTGCTTAGAGTATTGTATCAACCAGAGACTTACAACAAACTTACATCGGCCTATACAAGACCAGTTCGCTCATTGAATGAGTTTTGGAATAAATGGAGAGGGGTTATTCTAAACCAGTCTCTACACAGCATCACAACGCCACACAGCTGTGTTTCTGTTTGGCTTAATGTTCCAAGGTGCCATGTGAGCATTTAAATAACATTGAAAACTTGTACCCAATCAATATAAGTGTCAAGTTACTTCATTGCCCAAAGGATCACGGGCCAGTTTGCACGTTTCGCTTAGTGCTAATTAGTGCTAAAAGTCATGAGTGATACGCGCTATGGGACGTTTGGCGAGGATCCCAGTAAGTCACTGTTTTAAGTGTTTTAGAGACGTTTTGTCTTGGTTCCACTGTTTATAGTTTAGAAGAAAGTTTCGTAACTGCGCGCCATTTAAGTTTTTTTACTTCGGACGTTTTACTAGTGAAGATCAGAGATAAAGTCCATTTGTGATAGCCTTAGGCGACTAAGGAAATAGGTTAAGGTATGTTTTAGGCGGCAGGCTAGCAACTTGTTGCTATTATATCTCTTTTATCCAACTTGTGTCTTCCTCTTTTCATTTTAACTCTCAAAATATTTTGGTATCTAGTAACTAGGATAATATTATTCTATTTAAGGAGCGTTATTATATAAAAAGCCAGTCTGCGATACGGCCAAGGTTACGACGCGTGCGGTTGTGATTATGTGATCAAGTTAAATTGATCTCTCATTGCTAAGGTTTCTGATGATTGTCATTTTTGCCGGCTTCTCTTGATTGTTTCATTTGTCCCAATGATTGAACGCTTAGATGCCTTCTTTAAATGTAAGACTTACCTCTAATATTTAGTTTGGCCTTACTAAAGAGCAGGGACCACGTGCTGAGATAGACTATTTATCGATTAACTTGTATGTACCTACGCAACGTGATGATAAGGTTAAATGTCTCTATAATATTCCATCACTTTAATATTTGCAAATAAATGTAAAATCAACCAACATCGGGGGGCACGGCAGTGCCCCCACCAAGTCGAGCGCAAAGCAAGCACTGCCGTACCATCCTTTACTGGAACCATTTCGCGGCATTTTCAGGCCCCTATTTGAGAACCTCTGGATAATACTAGGACGCTGAAATTTTCGTCATCTAGTGAGCTATAACCACATACTTAAAATCCAAAATTTCAAGTCTGTAGGTAATTCAGTTCCGAAGTTAAGCGAAAGCAAAGTTTCGCATTGTCGACACTCACTCACTCACTCACTCACTCACTCACTCACTCACTCACTCATGATCATCAAAATAGAACTGGTACTTCCCGTTAACTCGGAGAGCTGAAATTTGGTACATGGTTAGGGATTAACGACTACATAAAGGGAAAAATGTAAAAACTAGGATAATCGAAGATCTGGAGTACCTGGTGAAAACACTAGAGCCCAACCAAACTGCTATAGAGATCGACACACTTCTTTTGCAAAAAACATTCAACTTAGTGGGTCGCTTCATTTGATGTCAAAAATCTGAGGTCTGAAGTATCTGATGAAGACCCTGAGCTGCTCTGGTACATAAAAAAAATCGACTGTAATTGCAAAACTCCAGCGTAGAGAGACACTATGTCTAGATTTCATTACTTTTTAGAGATAAACAAGCAGCTTCAACGAGACTTGGGTAGATTTTTTACAGAATGTTTTTGATGGGATATCTTTTAACTTAGTGGGGGTTTGTGACGTCACTCCTTCGAAAAATTGTCTTGTTCTTGTCACGTTACTCGAATTTTCCTAAACCCTACAAAGAATACACATGCAACAGTTTTTAATAATGTAATTGACGGACTAAACAGTTTTTAGTTTTTACTGTGATATCAATATAAACTACTTTAAGTTTTATCTTACTTAAAGCGTTGAGAATGCAGACGTTAGTGTTAAATACCTGTTAAAATTTAATGTATGTTGATAGTAACATGGATTTTGATACGCTAGTAACTGTCGATATTTTCTTAATCGATATCCATTTTCCGCGCGAATGTATCGGCAATTACAAACTATTAAATTAGTTACGATCGAGCCGCAGGCACTCTAAAGGCCTGCTGAGTTTGTTGGATACTCGTGATATGAAATATCGCGTTTAAAACCCAAGTTTCAAGTTAACAGTGTGAAAAATGACTACAGTAACTGTGTTAGTTAAACACGTGGTTATAACGTTGATTAAACGGCAGTTGAGTTGTTGGCCGCATGATGCATGCCACGCAAAAGAGCAAAGAACATAGTAGTCGGCCGCATTCGGCGAACCACTTCTCCGACTTTTGGACACTTTTCTGTAAAAATGGAAGAATATTCTGATACAGTCGTTTAGGCATCAAAATCTAGCCAGTTAAATGAGACGGTTGAAACGCTCCAATAATCGCCCGACTAGATGACGGTTGTTGGAGGACAGTCTGTGTTTACTGAAGTAGTTTGGAAATGTGTGGCCATCGTGTAATTGCTGCGTTACATATTGCCGTGTTAGTTTTAAAACAAACGAAATCATAATTATGTCGATAACGATTTCCAGCTTAATGATTGTAAATATGAACGGTTGATTGAGGTCGAAGTTGTGATAATTTTATCCGGCCATATGCCAGTGGGGCACAATACGTACGTATCTGATAATGCCTATTGTTTACTTATTTAAATATCGTTTGTATTTGCAAAACTGTGTTACTTTGACGTCGAAAATATTTCCTTCTGAACTGAATAGTATTTATTGTACAAAATACAATATGGGAACTACAGTTAGTCCGCGTATCGCTATATTACGGAAAAAGCGATGCATGAGCTTACCCCCGCTACTTCTAACCTTGCCAAATTAGATGCCGGATACTGTTTAAAAAAAAACAGTCTTTTTGCTGTATTTATTCACGAAAAGAATAGATTCGTATCTTATACTGTCCGTATAGACCAATCTAAATGTGCCACCTTTTCTTATCAATATACTCCGACTATTACTTACTTTATACTAAAATGTATTTGTGTCTGTGTGTGGTGTCAGATTAGACTAACACTCCATTCATCTATGGATGTCTCAGACGACGGGCTAGCAACCTGTCACTATTACATCTTCCTGTTTTTAAACCTAAAATTATGCTAGAAATGGCTGCAAAGCGTGTAGTAGTCAAGTAGGCTTAGCACAGCAACACGCTCTAGTCGCCTCAAGTGCGGGATAGACAACCTATCATTTTCTGACGTCTCTAGTTAGAGAGTGACAGGTGCAGTCTATCTCGCGCGTATCTCTACTCGCGCCCTGTCCCCTTAGCACGACAAGGCGCGAGTAGAGATACGTGCGACGTATACCTCTCACTCTGACTAGAAACATCAGAAAGTGACAGCTAGTTTATCCCCCGCGCGACGCAACCAGAGCGTGTTTATTTATTTATTTATTTTTAAAAACAATCACAATAGCAAGCTTACAGTACATAAGACCAAAACGCCTACTACGTTATAATATTAACCTAAATACAGAAAAGGAACAAAGAAGCAGTGTTGCAGTGCTAAGCCTACTGATGTGCTAAAGCAGATGATTCTGTGGTTACCTTTCGTGTTGTCTGCCTATTGGGAACACAGGCGTGATTGTATACTAAACGGCATATTCCTTCCCAGGGTGGGAGGCGGAGGAGAAGGCGCCGTTCCTCCGCAACGAGCCTGTGAAGCTGACCCCGGCGTGGGAGGGCTCCAACCTGCCCAATGACACCCTCAACTTGAAAGGTAAGCACATCGATCGATGGTAAAGCCTGGTGGCGGAGCACAGCGAAATTCGAGCGTTGACCCGCTGCATCTCGCACGCGTGTAGTATGTAATATTGCCCTCACGCTCGAACTTGAGCACGTGCGACAGAGATAGATCGCAGCGGGTCAACGCTCGGATTTCGCTGTGCTCCGCGACCGGCCTTTAGAATAGAGTAGTCGACGTCGATCGATAGTTTCTACGAGAACAATCGATCGGTCGTCGATCGACGGCATGGATCGATGGTAGAATTAAATAGTATAATTGAATATAGCTGGAGTTAGTCGATCAGCGGAGACTAGTCCGCTACCGCTGTCAGTGCGTTTAGAGTTTTAAGCCGGTCATGAAGGAGTGTAAGGGTTGCCATGCCACGGCAGCCTAAAGTTTGGGAAACACTGCCTTAAACTAACATTTATTTTGAAACGAATGTTTGGTGGTCCACTGATGTTCGATGGTTAGGTCTTAATTGTTTTCATGTACCGCGTGGGGGCATTTATTCTAGCGTTTCAACCGTCTCATTCATCTTGTCAATTTTCTGTAAAAATGGAAGAATACCGTCGTTCGCTCATCTACTAGAGCAGGGGTTCCCAATCTTTTTCAGCTCGCGGCGCAATACAAGTTTAAAATTCTGTCACGGCGCCCTACCCAGTCTAACTATTTGAAAAAGATACAGAACAAATAGGCTCCGATAATGGTAGTATTTAGGTCGAGAGGAATAAAAATATGAAAATGGTTTCGCGGCGCCCCTCAATACCTTCTGCGGCGCCCCAGGGCGCCGCGGCGCACAGTTTGGGAACCCCTGTACTAGAGGAACAGGAACTCTTAACAAATAGTCAAAAACTATATTATTATCAAAATCTGCTGCAGATTCATATAAAATCTAGCCAGATGAATGAGACGGTTGAAACGCTGTGGAGAGATTGCTCTCAGATTATGTTCAGGACACGCTGCAATACTGTTTTGAACTTTCATGTACATTTATGTCCTCTTTTTATTAGTTCTGTGGGTTAATCAAATGAAAGGGTTTTCCGCTCCTCCGCTCTGAAGTACACGCTCAACTTGACAGGTAATCAGCCCGGCCCACGGCCCAGAGATGACATAATTAGGGGGATATCCGTCCGTTTAAAAGTACTATGTCGTGTCGTTTGTGCGTTATGGTCTTTTAACTCTAATGCGATGCCGTTTAGTGTGGTTTGATAATAGGCTAGCAGACAAAAAACTTTTTAGTCCGTCAGACAGATGTAGATTTTAATGCGTTATAGACAAACCCTGCAGGATTGTATTGTATTGTATTGTATGACTCTATCTACACTAATATTATAAAGAGGAAAACTTTGTTTGGTTGGTTGTAATGAATAGGCTCAGTAACTACTGGACCGTTTTATTTTGAAAAAAAAAAAAGGATTCTGTTAAATATTTGGGTTTAGATATCTACATCTACACTAATATTATGAAGAGGAAAACTTTGTTTGTTTGTAATGAATAGGCTCAGAAACCTACGACCCCTAAATCCGAAATTTACGCGAACGAAGTCGCGGGCGGAAAGCTAGTTGCACATAAAACAATTACTAAAAACAGAATACAGGATGACATACAGGACAAAATACAGGAGGATCGTATTCCCTATCCCACTACCCAACGCAGTGGCTTTAACCGCAATGGTTCCAGTCACAAATGAACACAGTGGGTACATTAGTACTTTACTAAAACACACGCAGGCTTCCTCAATAAGCTTGTGTGCACCTAAGTATCGTGACAACATACATACGATCACGCCAGTATTCCCAAACAGGGTAGGCAGAGCACACAAAACACTACATAGACAAAACGATGACAATTTCACGTTACGTGGCCATTTCTAGCAATTTTGTTTAGGTTTTAAGGTGGCAGGTACAATAGTGACAAGTTGCCAGTCTGTCGCCTAAAATATACCATCTTAACCTGTCCTTAGTCGCCTCTTACGACATCCACGGGAGAAATGGAGAGGTGTTATTCTAAACCCGGCACACGGACTATCGTGACAAAATTTGAAATAATTGCTCTGGAAGCGAAAGTGGGTCACCGCAAAGTAGGCCGGCATGCATAATAGCCGACGATGCCGCTAAAACAATAAGGGACAGGTTGTCTTTAAAATTCTATGATTTTCTCACTTTATAAAAATCAAAAAAATAACTCATCAACAGGGCCCGTAATTCCGTAATGCCGTTGACGTCAAATTGACGTCACGCTCCTTAAAGGGTGATCTCAAATAGTTTGATTGTAAATCATTAATCATTAGTCGTCAAACATTTTAATCATGTTTTTGTTTATGTATGTTTGTATTTTTGTGGCTTACATCACAATCAAAAATACGATTAAAAAATAAAAGGATTTTATGAATATTGCATTACATATGAACGCGAAGATGGCTTAGATTTTTTTTGCATGGGAATTAATGCAAGAAGGATGGCGTGCTTTACGTTAGAGAGGAACTCAGTTTTCTACGTAATTACTGAAATGTGGTAACAATACCATTTAATAAAATGTATGTATAAAATAACTCCAACAGTTCTATTTACGTTTCACGTATCACATAGGTGTTATTTATTCATTAATTTGTACATGATTAAAATGATTGACAGCTAATGATTGATAATTTCAATCAAACTATTTAGGATCACCCCTTAAGGAGCGTGACGTAATTTCTGTGTCAACGCTATGAAAGTTACGGGCCCTGCTCATCAACATACAAAATACATTTAGGCCTATGTTCACAAAAGGGGCAGGCAGAGCACACGAAACGTGACATAGACTATTTCACGCTTCGCAACCACTTTTAGCTTAATGTTGGGTTTGAAAACAGATGGAAGAGGTAGTAATAGTGACAGGTTGTTAGCCTGACGCCTAAAGCATACCTAAACCTATTTCCTCAGTCGCAACTCAACTTATCGTGATATACCTAATAAAATCTAGCCTAATTTCGTCCTATTCCTGAACACAGGTCTCTCAGTATAAGAGGGCTTGGGCTATAGCTCCCACGCGGGCCCAGTGCAGATTATATAGGGAACTTCATGCACAATATTGAATTACATACTTCACCGGCCTCTTCTCATTATGAGAGCGCTTGGGCTATAGTTACCACACGGGCCTAGTACGGATTGTATTTGGAACTTCAGGCACAAAATTAAATTACTTCGTCACAGTGTAGGTTTCCTCACGATGTTTTCATTGACCGAATTGCTCGTGGTAAATATCGAATTCGATTTCGCACATAAGTTTCGAAAAATTCAGAGGTGCGACTGGGATTCGAACCCGCGACTCTGCGTGAGAGGCCAAACCGTTAACTACCACGGCTTTACTATGTTTATTGAAATATAACGGATACACTCAAGTGTTTAAGTTTTTTATGTCGAGATTAGTCGCGCGGAAAGAGCGGTGGCGCGTGGTGCGCGTTTATCCGCTGCTGTGGTTTCGGTGTATTTTAGACGAAAGGCTAACAACCGGTTGTCATTATACCTACACGCCAGCTTAAAACCTAAAAATACATGCTAGAAATATATTCCACGGAATGGGAAATAGTCATGGTTTTGCCTATGCAGCGTTTCTTGTCCTCTGCCTACCCCATTTGGGAATACAGGCGTGATAAATATAAAGAAATGGAGAGGTAAATATAATTACGTAGTTAGAAATTAGCTTGACTCGCGCCTTGCCGTACTAAGCCGGCTGATCGTTGTCCCGCGAGAATTTTGTATTTTGGGGATAAATGTCCATGCTTTTGTTCGAGATCGGATTAGCGACTGAAGCTTGAACGATTTGAAGATTTTTAATATTCCGGGATTTGAGTTGTTCGCAGCACAGACTGCCTGTATTTTTTTGAGTCTAGACGATGACCCCCGTGTGGTGCCGGGTTAGAATAGCACCTCCCCCTTTCTTCCCGTGGGTGTCGTAAGAGTCGACTCTGGGAAAGGGTTAGTGTATTGTGGGCGATGGGCTAGCAACCTGTCACTGCAATATCACGTTTGACCATCTGGTTACCCTGAAATTGCTAAACGTGGCACTGGATTTTCGAATTCACGTGCTCTGCCTACCCCTCTTGGGAATACAGGCGTGAGTATATGTATGTATATGTATGTAGACGATGAAAGTTGTGTAGCTAGACAATGACAGGTTTACACAAGTGCGGTTTATGAAATGAAACAATCTCGCGAATTTCCTGAAATAAACAACTATAAATGCCTTTATTATGGACAGCCGCATACATAATATTGTCTCCAAGTCCATTCATATTTTAATTCTGAAAAATATTCAAAGATGACATCGATTTAACGTACAAAGAACGACAAAAGTAGCGGAAAAGTCGAATTTCACAAAGAGCCGCACTTAAAAAAAAAACAAAAATTCAATCATAATCATAATTTGATTAAATTCTCATTATGCATGTAGTATTGACATCGATATTGTAACCGAAGTTTCTTATTGTCGGTCAGATAATAAGCAAATGCTAATCGCGTCTCTTATTAGAGAAATTATGATACGGATATAAAATAAACGATTATTAATTGATCACTAATTAATGACCAAATTACTAAATCATCTACATATACTCTTCTGAGTTCAGAATTGTGTTTACTCTAGCCAAGCATCTTCCTTCCAGGTATTGCTATGGACCTGACTCCGCCCAAAGACAAATGGCACCTCATCTTCATAACCCTGATGATCCACGGCCTGGGGACCCTGACAGCCTGGAACATGTTCATCACCGCCAAGGACTACTTTGTGGACTACAAGCTGAAGGGTACGGAGTATGCTGGGAATTACCTCGCCTATGTGGGCTTGGCGTCGCAGCTGCCCAATCTGCTGTTCAGCTGGTTCAATGTGTTCGTTAAGATGGGGTGAGTGTGAAACTTAAAAAAAAAAAATCTTTTTTTGCTCTAAATGACGACCACAATGAATTTAAAAGGTGAAACGAATTCAGCCAAATTTTTTTTCATACAATTTTTTTTTCGCTATTTAAATGTGTGAATGAAAGTCGTAAATGAAAATCTTTTACAGGACAGTTTTTTTGTCTTTTAGGTTTAATTGAATAGTGCTCTTAATTCTGAGTAGGAAAACATAAAAATGTAGCAAAAAAAAATGTGTGCAGGTTTTTTTTAAACGCGCGCTTATTGTTTAGATATGCGTAATGTTTTGCTATCGGGAAAAAAGAATTTGGCGTCACTCGAAGTTTTCGTTAATTATTTGTCAGCAGCTAAAGTTTTGCATACGTATACTGGCGTTTATATCTACGTAACTTAGCAGTTATCTCATCTACTGCCGAAAGGCATTCATTCACACATTTGTTTGTAACTTAAGACGATAGGAGTCGCACCACTTCTCCATACAAGCGTAGTCCCCTGTTTTATCCGTGAATAATGACATTAGAGCAAACATTTTTTTTTACATTATATTTGTATCTGTTGTGGCTATGCCCCTACGATTTGCTTTTATCGATATTCTAAATAAAAAAAAATAAAAAAATGAAAATCGATAAAAGCAAATCGTCGTAGGGGCATGCATAGCCACAACCCACAACAGATACAAATTTTAAGAAAATATATTTTTTGCTCTAATGTCATTATTCACGGAGAAAACAGGGGACTACGTTTGTATGGAGAAGTGGCGCGACTCCTATCCTCTTAAAACACAAACTTCTTTTGTATAAAACCATAGTTTATATATCTTTGCCCATTCCCAACGCAGTGGCTATGCGAAAAAATCGCTTATTCACATTTCTAAAATGGGTATATTAACGCCTTACTAAAACACACGCAGATTTCCTCAATAAATTTGTGTGCACCTAAGTCTTGCGACAATTTGATACTATCAACTAAACTAAATAAAGAAATCTGTTCTAACTAAATAAAGAAATCTGTGCTCTGCCAACCTTATTTGGGAAAAAAGGCGTAATGTAATGTATGTGTGTATGTGTACAGTCGAGTTCATTAATATATGAGCAAAACTGAGGGTTCAAAAATATCTGTACACCTTTATGACATTGACAATAAGGTGCAAAAGTTTACATATTTGGCATTTGTCTGCTCATATATTTATGAACTCGACTGTACGTGTACTAGTACAATCTTTTTTGGTAACTTATCTGACGGACTTGTGGGAAAGTCTCTAATAGAGAGATCTCTCTCCAGTCAGCCTGGGGACCGAAGTCCACAGAGTGAAAGTTGGAAGTTCCAACCAATTACCGAAACTTTGTTAGCGCGATGTAGGATCGTTTTAGTTCGGCTATTCGACGAATGTGGCGCTAGGGCGCTACAGACTAAAAAGTTTTTTTTAGTCATCTACTCAGTTTCTGATTTTTGCTGGCGAGGTTCATGAAAGTCTCAATCAGTGCTGTTTATCTTCCAGCGGGGACCTGACCACCCGGATCGTGTGGTCCCTCAGCATTGAGGTGTTGATCTTCGTGTTCACCATCATCCTCGCCATGCTGGACAGCACGCAGTGGCCCGGAGCCTTCTTCTGGGTGACCATGATATCTGTCTTCTTGTTGAACGGTGAGTATTGGAACTTCATCATAGGATAATTATTAATTACACATTTACCCTGAAAAAAAAAAACGTGGGTCTGTCGAATACTTGGACCCCTGGTTGCCATGGTGACGTGCCCGGGATTCACATTAAAAATGTGATTTTGTAGAACATTATCTCGCATAGCAATGTTTTAAGTAGTGAGGGTAACTTGTCGCAACGCAAAATTAAAGCCCTAACAGACGACCAAATTTGGTTTGGTCCGAACCACGAACTTGGTTAGCTCCAAACCACAAACTTGGTTGGCTCCAAAGTCGAAACCAAATTCGAACGTGTGTTCAGTGGTTGGCCGAACATTTGTTCGGTTGTTTGGTTTGGAGCCAACCAAGTTCGTGGTTCGGACCAAACCAAATTTGGTTGTCTGTTAGGGCTTTAGAAAAACATTGCCAAATTAGATGCCAGAGACTGTAGATGGTCACAGCTATATTATAAACACATTTTATGGCGCATTATCTGAGCAGAAAACGTGACCTATATCAAACCTGACCTACATAATTTTCAAATCAACTCCACTGAAAAATCACAAATTTGACACAGATAAAATATTATTCTAGATTCTAGAACTTATCTCAAAATACTCCTTAAGTAGTAACTCAATGGTATGCATGCAATAAAATAGTATTATTCCATGCCAAATAGCGCCAAGAGAGCCGAACTCATCAATTATCATCATATTGCAAGCCGAAACGCTGATTTTCAGTGCCACCCTAGAAAATTAAAACTAAAAAAAAATACATTTCATGGGACAGAATAACAAAACGACAAAGTTGATTAGCCGGTAAACATTTTGGGTTACTAGAGATAGGAATATGACAGATGTATGGGCGGTATGTGGGCGTCGATAGTTCGAATATTGGGACATGCCATAAGACGCTTAATATCGGGTATACGCGGTCTACGTTTTTGAATAATAGATCAGATAAATATCGCTTCACAACGTTCTTAATATCGACCAATTCAGCCCAGTTAATACTACAATAAGTTCAGTTTACAGTGGTAAAAACTTGGAAAAAATTCAAAACAGAGCATAAATTATAATCTTTTAGTCATGCATTCAACTATAAAAATTACAATCAAATCTATTGATTTCTAACCCACCGTTGCCCACCTTTGTGGAGCAGTGCAATGTCACAATGATGTTTATTATAAATAGGTTTGGTGGCCCAGAAATCAATTAGTTCAATAAATAGCCATCTAATGATGATCATTTTCCTATCACGCCCGCTTCCAACGCAGTGGCGTCGCTCCCACACGGCGCCGCCACATCTTCCACAGCGGGCAGAACACACGCTCTACTAAAACACTCGCAGGTTTCTTCAATAAATCTGTGTGCACCTAAGTTTAGCTACACACATTTAATATGTGAAACTTCCCGTTAACTTAGTAAATAAATCGAGTATTTCTCATAAATGTGCCCAATTTTTTCCATTTAATTGTATATGATAATGATAACAATAAGTCCTACTTTCTATACTGCCTTTTTTAGAATTGCTCAGTTACGTTGACATTATCATTTACTATTTTATGTCGCGCTTACGATCTTCTTGGTAAATTAATATTCTGAACTTCTAATTTCCTTCCTCCGCCTTCGGTCTCAAGGCACTACCTAAGGATATCTCTGTATTGAAATATTTTCTGTCTGTAGGCTAAAAAAAACGTTATAAATTGGCTTTGACACAAGATATCCGCATGCAGAATAAATAATATTGTAGGCAGGATGTAATCTGTCATCAACACTGAACTAAACAATTGAGATGCCATTTATTCAATCCCACTGGACACTTGGGTCTGGTTGTATGAAATTGGTCACCATTAGGTATAAAAAGGTACTGGTTGGATATATGGATATAGTGGAAGATTCCTTGCAATACGAGGAATATTTTAACCTGCCTCTTACATCAGACACATTGAGTCCATATCAGTTGCATTCATTTTTCAAACTAAAATATTCATTGTTATAGAGTTATAGACAGTAGACGAGAACTATAAACAATCACTACACTAACGATTCGTGGTTGTTTTTTTTTTATTTCGACGGAAGTCGAAAGGAACATGTCTACTTCACTCTCGTTCTAAAGGCACTGCATTTTTTATGAATAATGTTTGAAACTTTCGTAATTGTCAGTCATATTTATCACTTAATGTGACTAAATCATGTTGTTTTTGTTTTTTAATACGGTTTTAATTACCTCAACGATTTCGCAGCGTTAAAGCGACCGTGGTTATTAGTCAATTGTTTTAAATAACAAAAAAACGTGATTAAGTCCCGCTACGTAATAAATATGCATATTCTATGTTACATTTAGACATGTTCTAAAAATCGTACAATTTGGGAACGTACATTCAAAAAAATGAACATTTACAAATACTTCACTTTCATCCTAAACTTCCAAATTTACAATTTGCGCCTTTCAAACTGAAATCACTAACAACTTCCATTCAATTTCAGGTTGCAACGCAATCTTCCAAAACTCTGTGTTCGGCGTGGCAGCCCGCCTGCCTCCAAAGTACACCGGCGCAGTCGTACTGGGGTCCAACGTTTGCGGAACCCTAGTGGTCTTCCTAGGCTGGGTGTCAGACACGGTCGGAGGCAGCAAGCGAACGTCCGCCATATACTACTTCATTAACGGGATGTTCGTGCTCCTCATATGCTTTGACACGTACTTCGCGTTACCTTTGAATGTGAGTATGAAGTCTCTCTAATCTGTCCGGGTTATTCGAGTGTTTCAACTCTGTCTCATTCATCTGACTAGATTTTATATGAATCTGCTGCAGATTTTGATATCGCTTTTGATTTGTTAAGAGTTCCTGTTCCTCTAATAGATGACTAAACGACGATATCAGAATATTCTTCCATTTTTACAAAAGTTTCCAGATGAATGAGACGGTTGAAACGCTCGAATAAATGCTTCCGTGATTTAGTAGTGCCCACTTCGCAATGCAGTTTCATTGTAGTATTATTTTTGTTGCTGTTTTTAAAGTGGGCAAAACAACGCTTGACTTAGATAGAAAACACGCATGTTTTAGTAAATTTGTGTGCACCTAAGTTTAGCTACAGTACTTTATTTAGACAAAGCACAATACACAACACTAAACTATACAATGTGTCAAGTTTCTGCATTTCAAAGCTTACTGTAGAATAAAATAAGATACATTTTAGTTTGGTGTGTGTCATGTCAAGTAAAGTCGGATTTTAACGAAGGCGTAGAGTAGTTGTATCAGTTATTATTTCTTTGTTGCTGTCAGTATTTAATTAGAGTAGAAAATTGTGTTGTTTTTACAAGCTTTTTTTATTGTGTTCCAATACGATTCCCCAAAAATTTAAAACTAAGGTTAGGGCTCATAATGTCCCACTCGTAAAATGTCCCTTTGTCCCTTTCGCAAAAGGTCCCTTTTATAAATGTCCCATTCTCAAAACGACCTCTCTGCAAAATGTCCCGTTCTCAAAATGTCCCGTCACATAAATTACGTCCCGTTCGCAAAACGTCCCTTTATCAAGATGTCCCTTTCGCAAAACATCCCTTTCGCAAAATGTCCCGTTCGAACCCATCGAGTTTGGGCTCATTTGATTCGTCTCAATGAGGTACAGTTGGACATATTAGGTTGTACCGAAAATGACATTTTTCACAGAGACTTGTTTCTTTATTTAAACAAGAATTTTGCAGGCGGGACATTTTGCGAAAGGGAAGTTTTGCGAACGGGACATTTTGCGAAAGGGGCTTTTCCAGAAGGGCCATTTTGCGAAAACAATGGGTTTTGAAATGGTTTTGAAAAAGGGACGTTTAGCGAAAGGGACGTAATGTGATTAGGGTATTTTGCATAAGGGACCATTTGCGAAAGGGACGTAATTTTGGTGGTGGGACACTTTGCGAGTGGGACATTATGAGCCCTAACCAAAACTAAGTACTTTGTACTCCGGCTCCTATTCAACCGCGTAGCATCGCAATGTCAAACGATTGCAGGTGCGCGCCGAATAACTGGACTTGCGTACAAGACGTAAAGTAGGTAAAACACAGGGTGCAATGCCCTGAAAAGCGAAAAAACATTTGTCTCTCAGAAGATCAATAATGAAAATTTTCAGAATATAATTTACAGGGGTTTTCAAACGTATATCCGACCACTGAAGCCGTGATAGCCCAGCGGTTCGAACTGTGGCCTCTCAAGCAGAGGGTCGTGGGTTCAAACCCCGGGCTCGCACCTCTGAATTTTTCGGAATTTATGTGCGATATCAAATTTGATATTTATCACGAGCTATTCGGCGAAGGAAAACATCGTGAGGAAACCTACACACAGCGACGAAGTAATTCAACGTTGTGTGTGAAGTTCCCATCCGCACTGGGCCCGCGTGGGAACTATCGCCCAAGCCCTCACATACTGAGAGGAGGCCTGTGCCCTGCAGTGGGACGTATATAGGCTGATGATGATGATGTTGATCCGATCACTGCTCAAAATATTTACAGTAAATTTCCTTTTACTCTTTATATTTAAATCCAAGCCTAACTTATCCTACGCCTTCCAGAGATTCTACCGCTACCACGACACGCTACAACAGCGCATGCTCCGCGTCAACCCGGCGCTCGCGGCCACAGGGTCCCCCGAGGAGACGGCCAAGGTCACCCCGTACGGGACCATCTTCCGGCAGTCCTGGGTGCAGCTGTACAACATATTTCTGACGTTCTTCGTGTCTCTGGCTGTCTTCCCGGCTGTGCATTCTGGTGTGTATTATTTCTTCGCCTTTCTTTATTTTTCCCCCGGGTGGTGCCGGGTTAGAATAGCACATTTCCCTCCATGGGTGTCGTAAGAGGTTGACTCTGGGAAAGAGGGTATTGTGGGCGAATAGGCTAGCAACCTGTCAATGCAATATCACGTTTTGTTTAATCTGGTTACCCTGAAATGCTCTGGCACTGGATTTTTGAATTCGTGTGCTCTGCCTACCCCTTTTGGGAATACAGGCGTTATGTATGTGTGTGTGACCGACTTGATTAGGCCCAAGATCTCTATATTCATTCCCAAAAATTTCAAATTTAGGTGAAACATCTTTGAACATAAATCAGCACTAATTTATTTTTCATTTTTTAGATGTCCGTGCGGTTAACAAAGGTTTCCTGGGTGACGACTTCACGAGGATAACCTGTTTCCTAACGTTCAACTTGATGGCCATGATTGGAAACATCACCGCCAGTGTGTTCCCTTACGTAAGTATTATATTGGCTTGAATATAAAGGCCGGTAGCGGAGCACAACGAAATTCGAGAGTTAACCCGCTGGTACAGTATTTCCAAGAAAATAAGTCACATCGGCTGTTACCGTCTGCGTCGAGAAGCGCAGAACGATATCCGAGAGTAGCCGAACGAGTAATTTATCTATATTGAACTTTATTTACAAACGCTCTGGGCACAATTTTCTTGCTATGCACACACTTTAGTTCGGCTACTCGACGCATTTGGCGCTGGGGTGCTAGACATCTGTCTGAGACTTCAATCAATAACCAATCACAACACAAGTGTTCAGCGCGCGAAAAAATCTCTTATCATTGGTAGACCGAAGTTTCCCGCGCCACAAAACTGGTTTATTACGCAGGTATATCGTGGAGCATTCTTTGTTTGGTAATACTGTATCTATCTCTTATTATTGCCCTCACTCTCGCACTTGAGCACGTGCGTCGCACTGTGCGAGCGTGAAGGCGATATTACTGCACGCGTGCGACAGAGATAGATAGCAGCGGGTCAACGCTCGAATTTCTGTGCTCCGCGACCGGATTTTAGTATAAGCAATGATCAGAATAGGTAGTGCCATTTCGGTGCGTAAGCTTAGTATGGATAAGATTTTTAGCCCGGGAACTTGAATGAACATTTTAAGTTAGTGTTTGGTTTAAAGTATGTTTTAAAGAAAGAGTGCGTGGCACTTGGCATACTAGCATCAGTAGATATTGAAAGGTAATTTTCTACATATAAATTTCAATTAGACGTCAAAAGAAATAGGCTGAATGATGTTAATGTTTCATGTTATGTTTTATAGGTGTATGTGACTGTTAAACGAAAGTAAATGAATGATATATGTACAATGTTTGTCACAAGTCTTATCCATGTTATGTACAATGTTTAAGGTCATTTACCCGAAATGGCACTACCTATTCCAATCATTGATAATAAAGGTATCGTCTATTTTTTTGGGATTCGTGCGTTGAAATGGGGATCCATAGAAAACCAGAAAGTAAAGGGAACCGAAGACAATCTATGCGTCATGTGCTTACTGTTCACACATACTTGTACAGTTCCTAAAGGACATAGGCTACAATAGGGTCTTTGACAACAGTAAAAATAAACTATAATTTGTGGCTATCCTAACAGATTATAGGAAAATGAAACATATTTCACTTTCTTTTGTTCAAAAAATTATGCGTTTTTAGAGTATTTTGTTCTATTAGGTATTTTCTAATATTCGTTAATAATGTATCTGTGACCGAAACGCTTGCGATTGATTGATGACGTCACATACCATGAAAGGTATCTGTGGTCAAAGTGGACATTGATAATTTGACATGACAATTTTGACAGCTTCTTTGTGTGGTGCCTTTGTTTACTTGCATGTGACGTCAAGCAGCGTTTTTGGCATGAGTTTGAGAATTTGAACTTTAATATTTATTTTCTTTGTTAATACAGACAAGAATCCGGAAATACTAATATATCATGTTTCAAAGTATATTTCAAAAATGTTCAAAAACCCTATTATGGCTGATTTTTATGCCCGCTTCCAACGCAGTGGCGTCGCTCCCACACGGCGCCGCCACATCTCCCACAGCGGGCAGAACACACGCTCTACTAAAACACACGCAGATTTCCTCAATAAATCTGTGTGCACCTAAGTTTAGCTACATTTTTTTAACCGAAAAATCAATTTATATTGGGAACTTTTCAATAATATGATAAACTAGCTTTCCGCCCGCGGCTCCGCCCGCGTGGAACTCGGTTATATTGTGGTATAAAGGACAACTATAAGAAAACTTCTCGTTTCAAACGACACACGGCGCCATCGATCTATCATCTATCGATCGGTTATCGATTGATATCGATCTATCGTCAATCAATATCGATCTATCAAGCAAACTATATTTTGTTTTCCCTCGGGAACATCAATTTTTTCCGGGATAAAAAGTAGCCTATGCACTCTCCGTGCCCTAAATTATCTCTACCTAAAAAATCACGTCAATCCATCGCTCCGTTTAGCCGTGAAAAACGGACAAACAAACAAACAAACAAACAAACAAACAAACAAACAAACAAACAAACACACTTTCACATTTATATATTGGTTCGGATACATATATGAGCTTAACTAACACAGATTGTCAAATATCTCCCATTTAGTATTCCAGTTAAGAATCACATCTCCATTTCTTCCATGGATGTCATAAGAGACGATTTAGGTTAGGAAGTAGGTTTTGTTAGTAAGTTAGCAATCCAAACCTATTTCTTAGTCAGCTCTTACGACATTAACCGAAAAAAATATTCTTACCGGACACCAACTAGATTTTTTCACAGGTTTTTAGTTTCTAGTCTCACCAAAAACTAACTATATACGTTTCTCTACAGCCAAGTCGTCGCTGGTTGTCCGTATTCACAACGCTCCGACTGGTCTTCATTCCGTTCTTCTTCCTCTGCAACTACAAACCGACCGATAAGGGTGTGTTCCTTGACCGGACCATGCCGGTGCTCATTGACAACGATATCGTGTACTGGATCGGCGCTGTGCTGCTAGGCTGGAGCTCTGGCCATGGAAGTTCACTGGGGATGATGTATGTTAGCGGGTAAGTTACTGTCATTATAATTATCTTCTTTTTATAAAGTCCAGTCGGGTAGCACAGCGAAATTCTTTCCCGAGAAGACAGTGCGACGCACGTGCTCAAGTGCGAGCGTGAGGGCAATATTACGCACGCGTGCGACAGAGAGATAGAAGAGGGTCAACGCTCGAATTTCGCTGTGCTCCGCGACCGGAGTTTAGTTGCCGGCAAGTCAGGGTGTTAACGGACTAACCGATCGATCGTCAATAGACGGCATCGGTCAACGTCAATAGAAGTTGGTCAGCTGGTCTGTTAGCTTTAATTTCGATTGAAGCTGTCGACAAGCCAATCGATTGAATGCCGGTCTATGGCACCGGTCGTCGCTGATCGATTAATCCCGGCTATATCCCATTCTTCTATCGATACATGCCGTCGATCAACGATCGATCGTTTATCTGGTTACACCCTAACCCACCACCTTCCTTTGTGGAGTAATGCAATGATGTTTATTGTAAATAGGTTAGGTGGATCAGAAATCAGAAAGCCATTATGACCTTTTTACCAAAATTTTTGACAAAATTATGACCTTTCACAAATCACGCCCTAAGTTTAGCTACACACTTTCAAATCGACAGCAAATTATCCTTTTTACGGACCCTAATTCACAACTATTGTTATGTGTCTTACAAAAACATTTCTTTTCCAGAACGGTGGCACCAGAGAACGCCGCGACAGCGGGCATGATAGGCGGCGCGACGCTCATAACAGGCATCATGAGCGGAATCGGCTTCTCCTTCCTAGCGCCGAGCATCGCGACGGCGTCCGTCTGGAGCTCCGCCTAGCGACTCGCCTCCTACGCCGCGGCGTTGTGGAACCTTCTCGTGAGACCTCGCCAGTGATCGGTGTAGTGCAGTGACAGTGTGTAAGAGTGCGGAGAGCTGCCGTAAAGAGTGAGGCGGCTGCGAGTGGCTGCCACTGAGGATAGAACTGTTCTTATGACGCAGTAGTACCAGAAATATGTCACATCAATGTACCTGCGCAGAATGCATTATTTGAATACGTTAGCCAATCATAATGCAGTGCCGTTGCGCGGGAAAATCTTGAACGGCCGTTGGCTAATATGCTGCGCGTCGGCAACTCCGGAACCCGCCATTTTTCTTGGCGAGATAGCGAGAAAGAAAGATTTCATCTGCTATTATTCTACTTTATGCTTAAAGTTATAAGGTCATTTCATTGGTCACATTCGATTTCATTCGGTATTTGTCTGCTTGTTGCTGCTGTAACTTATATTTGTGGTACACCTGTATCAATACGATTCATAAGCTAGAATTGTAGCTCATGGATGGGTACATGGTTCAATATACAGTAACTTCAACTACCAGTGGAAGCCACTAGCTGTCTCCAAAATGCGATAGCTCTCGGTTAGTGGAAACGTTTGTGTGCTGCCTTACTTAGCTATCTGGTGACAGAGCATTGTTGTAGAACGGATGTTGCTGTATATTCTAAAAGATCGACAGATTCATCAGTGAATTTAGAAATTGGATTTGAAAATACAGTCAATTTTACTCATGAATCCTGAATGATAATTGATATTAATGTTGAATTGTGTGCTCTCTGGGTAGACAGTTCTTTGTTTAGTATTTCAAATTTAACCATAACTGTTGTTATTTATTGAGAATTGGAGTTATGGTTATTTGACGTATTAAACAATAGTTATAAGAGAAATAATAGTATCTGTGCTAGCGACGGTATATATAGCCCATTATTCAAGAGAGATATAAACATAACCTTAAATATAAATAGGCTCGATTTTATGAATAGGAGATTGGGAAGAAATTACTATGACAAGAGATAACTTATTCATATTATAATTAAACTATTCATACTCAAAATTACGGTAAGATGTAAATAGTGAAATATCATGGAAATTATATGTATAATATTATATGAAATTGTAAATAGACATTGGCGTTATGAATAGACTATACGGGAAAGGTCTTGCCAACTGCCAGAAAATATGTTATGCTTGTGCTTCAAAGTAACTAAGACAAGGGTTATTTGGTTAGTAATCGTGTCACCTTATAACACGTTTGTATGTGTTTATATACATAATGTTAAGTTTGTAAAACGATAGGAAATTTTATAATCATAGCTAGTACAAAACCGTTGCTACGTTGTTTGAAATTAAATGCGGAAATGTTATGAAAAATATGCATTTATACTCTTTATTTATTACAACTATTCTATTGTATGTCCTTTTTGGTGGTATTTAAAATATTGTATACATATCTCTGGTGCATGATCATGTTTTGTTTATTTAAGTGGCAATGGTGCAAGTTATAAAAATGTTATATAATTTTTCGGGCAAAATTTGGACGCAATTATTTGAACGCACATTCTTGTTAAATATCATTATTTATCTTTATGTTTAACATATTTAATCCATTAATATAAAGAAAATTTTAAAGTATATGATATCTTAACAGAGGCTAAGTACGCTAGCTTTGGTCGCTGGCATAAAACATTGTCCCTTTTTAATCATTTCATGGTGAAAGAGATGGATGTAGTATCCCAATGAAAACTGCTAGTGTTATGTATAGCCAGTAACTTTTTGACAAAGAATCTAACATTGTCATCTATATTCTAGATCGAGTAAGAATTTTATTAAAATAGCTTAAAGGGCACTGCAATTCAAGATCAGTCTTTTCCGACAATGGTCACATTATTATTTCCCCGTCTCAATCTGTCTTTAATACATTTTGATTGTAGTGCCTTCTTTAGTTTGAGGATTTTTCATAATTTATTACATAATTTTGGGTATGTTTTATAGACTGAATTACTAATGTTACTTTAAGTAAATATAGTATCAATTAGTGTAAGACTTACGTAGGCCTGAGCACAGGTGCCCTTAACTATGGTGTTCAGTATGTTTGAGACCAAATATAATTTTCAGCGAACCTTGCTAGGAGTGTACAAAACAGTGTCTTATGGATATTCGTAGTCATGTTTATATTCTTTATTGTGTACCTAATCGACGATTTTTTTTCGTTTCTACACTTTAGTTGTGAGTTATGTGATAGTAAATGTTTTTTATTTAATTTACTATTTTTATTTTTTTCGTCCTTGCAACACCTTTTTTTTTTTTAGTGTGAAGGTTATGCGCTTTCAGTAATTTTGAAGAACCTGGTGCCTTACCCATCTTCCATTTTTTTATGCATCACTTAGATAGTACGTTAGTGTTTTCTTACCGCTGTATCGTATACTAAAATATATCGGGTACTCGAGACTCGAGAGGCCTGTATGAATTGACCACAAGCTGGTTGATAAATATAAACTGAAAAAATAATCCTGTAGATTGTTCAAACACTCGTTACCAGCGACTACTCCTTACAGATCGCTCGACAAAAGTAGAAGGGGTATGCGCAGTAATCAATTTTTAGGTCTATTCGGTATCCGAGGAGCGAGGCGGGAGGACGGCGACACGTCATTGGTAGATCAGTCGCACTTCACCTCCCCGCGCTGCCCCCGATGCGCCGATTACCCCCACTAGTTTCGCCGAGCGATCCTAAACCATCGCGCGTTGTACAAAAACAAAGATTTAAATAAAAATTGCCGAAAATATGTACACACGAAGGTTGTTCAAACAATAAGTGTGGGTATATTTTTGTCACTTTGATCATCTTGTCTTTTTACTTTCATTTGGAATAGTAATAAATGTATAAAGATTTAGAATATATTTGTATAAGTGAATGGGTGTACTTTAGCGTACTACATGAGTGCCGGTTCGCCAACTGACATCTAAATTAGGTTAGGAGTTACGAAATAAGGAATACAGTAATGGCAGTCCAATGTACGTAGCGGAGAATCAGAAAGTCTTTATTTACACGAAGGATTTCAGTTACTTCACGTTCTAGTAAGGTCATCTGGAGTACTTTAATATTGTCTAGTTTTTGTAATGTCTGCTTTTGTGTCCAGTGCGTTAGGAGCTTTAATTTTGACGACACGGGTGTCAACGCTAGCGTTGGCGTAAGGTAAACGTTCCAGTGCTCGACTCTGTACTAGTGTATGGGCATTATGGCTACGTTCCACATATCGCCCGCAACGCCATCGAGCACGACTGCAGAAATTATGCTATTTATGCTAATGTTATAAGTGGAACGCACAACTTGAAGCCGTGTACTCGCAAATCTCGCAATATGGCGGCATGATGAAAACTTGCAACTGTGGGGTTGCGAGTAAATCTTTCGCTTGGATTGGAGTTCAATTTAATTTAACATGAATTTCCGTGGTTAGGTGGACCGATACAGAGGGTGTTACAATCGTTGCGGGCTATTAGTGGAACGTACTCCATGTGAAAGTGACACGGCTTTAATTTAAATGAAGGAAAATCCTTTTAGTTCGAATTTAACCGTATTGCTTTGACATAGAGTGCCTATGCCGTACACTAGTACAGTCGAACACTGGGACATTTGGTATATTCCCACTAGTTCTACTGACAGTTCTACTGGTAGAACTAATGGGAATTTTCATTCCCACTAGTTCTACTGGTAGAACTAATGGGAATTTTCATTCCCACTAGTTCTACTATTCAAAGGACTATTATCTGAAGTCCTAGTTCTACTATTCAAAGGACTATTATCTGAAGTCCTTTGAATAGTAGAACTAGTGGGAATGAAAATTCCCATTAGTTCTACCAGTAGAACTGTCAGTAGAACTAGTGGGAGTAGACCGGACATTTACCTTATGCCATTTCCACTTATTACCCCATACCCATAGCTACTTTACCCCAAGTGACCTTACGGAAAAGTGACACTAGAAAGTTTTCCAATATCTGGGTCATATTAATGCATTATCTAAATTATCTTGTATAACGTAATGTGGAAAATTATGAAACTATAACCAATGACAATAAGGGAAATTTTGGTAATGAAATGGATATAATCCGAAATTAAATACAGATAAGCCATTTGATGTACATAACATGCTATACCTTTTATCTCTTCATAGTAAAAGTATTTAAATTCACTTGTATATTTAATCCTCCGATTATTGACACTTTAAATCAAAAATACAAAGCTTAATCCATTTTAAAGTGTCGATTTTTGGTAGGATGAAAATAATATCCGAATTCCATTTTTCACTCTCAAATATCTCAATCCATTTTCATTCCAATGTAATTCCTAATGCTTATAATAAATCCAAAAACCTTTAGGTACTAGCTGAACAGTTTAATACTTTTATTCACTGTGACAAAGTACTAAAGTGTTTAGCTACTTGTGATGTTGACATTACTGTATCGACATCATAAATACCGGCAACGGCACCAGTAATGGAAAATGACTCTTATTTAACACTTACTAAGGTAGTCATTTATTGTACAACATCAACAATCAGTTTACAATCATCTTTAAATTTGAATGGAGTGCTAGCGATCCTAGCGCCACCTTTCATCCAATAGCAGCACTTTTTCCACAAATGTCATCTACGTCATCAACTGTCAGAGTGTTCTACATGGCGTTAGGAAGTTTCGAAGATAAGTTGCATAAACACAACTTCTAATTCCCTCTGTGGACTTCAGTCCCCAAGCATGACATCTGCTTGGAGAGATTTTACATAAAAGTGTCCATTACTGGTGCGTGTCAGCTTAAACTGTCCATAACTGGGGCCGCTGCCTTACTTTAAGATTCATCTTTTACTTTTTGCCATATCTTCAGTCTAGACCTGCTATAGCTAGCATATTCAGCACTTTACTTTTAGCATTTCAGGATTGTAATAAAGCGCGGTACAACGAGGGTAAAAGGGTCCATCTATCTTACTCTTATTTTTAAGAGTCCATTAAGAGTCTATGAGGATGTAATAGTCGAGGTAATTTAATGTTTAGCAGCCTGCTTAGCACGGCTACGCGCGCGCGAATTGCTTCTCTGTATAACAATGCTAATCTTGAGAGCACCGCAAAGACCCCATGAACCGGGAGTCTTGATGCCGGATGAGACATAGCCGTATAATATATATAGCCTTTGCCGGCTTAGCACAGCAAGGCGCGAGTAGAGATACGCACGAAATAGACTATGCCTGTCACTGTCTAACTAGAGACGTCAGAAAATGACGGGTAGACTGTCCCGCGCGCGAGACGACTAGAGCACAATTTTACTGGATATAAAAAAAAATTGTGGTAATTTTTTTCGCCTGTATTTACATAGTTGATATTACAATGCAAACTTTCAAAGTTGGAAACTCATTCACGAGAAAACCCCAGCCAGTTTCTATCATCAATGATCCTTCATCGTTCCGCCTTTCGGTCTTCGTAGAATAATCCGCTAAGTAATCGTACCTAATAAACGCACTCCTTTAGAGTCGATGGCTGTGAAATAATAGCTTTAACCTCCCTTTGTAGTAACCATTCCATCTGATCCCCAACCCCGCCTTCTTTTGCGGCTGTTCAAGTGTAAGATTAGAATATCGGCGTATTTCGTTCAAATAACCTTAAAGAATTTGCCCTGAAGAGGTTTAATTTCTTTTATGGATGTCATGTTCAGGCATGCTGGCGCGCAGCCCGAATTAATTTTTGCGACACGATTTTATAATAGCGCTGTTGATCATGATTTTTTCATCGTGAATGTGTACATTATGACCCCTAGCTCTCATACTTATAACGCCTTAACTTTGAATTTAATGCGGGTCGCGCCTCCGGACGCGACGCTCGATGCCACGTGTATCTCCTTAAAAGAGGCCCTTAGCTTGGTTCGAATGAAACCTGAATCGAAAATAATCTGTAGTTATAATTTTTGTAATTAATGGATTATTCATATGTAGTTTATAAATCGAAAGAGTAATTTTGTAAAACTATTGAAGATGAAAACTAAAATACTGAACTTTTTCAACTTTGTGAGTGGTTTTGGTCACTCTCACTACAATTTTATAGTAAAGCGACTATAATCTTACATTTGGACATCCTAAGCATACCCACCCACATTAGATAGGTACACCTACAAGTACAAATCTTGGTTTCTCGAGTCCACCTAGCTTTAGGTCACGTTTTGTAATTGCCATAGTCATAGTGTACAGTATTATTACATTTAAAACTAGTTGTAAGTATATAAATTTAACTTTGCACGACCACTTAATGTTCACTCTTAAAATTGTCTTCAAATGTAATCGACTTGCTATGACATTGTTCTTTATCTATACTTTAACGGTTTAATCTATACTTTGAACATGTTTTATCAACCGACGAATAAGGATTTAAACAAACGTTAGTAAAATTTAATCTCCGAATAAGTTATTCTTACTCGCTTTCTTCAAGTGAAAATTATTCGCGCTATGTAAAAGAGTGACTTTTTCTAAGATTACATTTAATTCTCGTTTGTTTAAATGTACCCTAACCTTGCTAAATAAACAGGGGTATTATATAGAGAGAAAGTAATCCATACTAAGTGCTCTGAACGCAACTACGCAACCCTGTCACTTTAAAGAATTAACACGATAATTTTCAATTTTTTAAAGAAAAAACATGTTCAAGTACCTTTCAGATTCTTGCTCTAATAATAATACAATATTAAAAATATTTATAAAACGTTTTATATATAACAAATAAATTAAGACAAGATTATATAGAAACCGTACACTTGTGACAATAATAGCATTCCATTTATATGAATCCTGATATTAGCACAATAGTTTTTATTCCCTACATAAAAATATGTCTCGCCCTAAGTATGAAAAATAAGAGATATCAAATGTTTTTCACGTTTAAGGGGATAAACACTAATGTGCTAAGGCCCCTGGGGCTTTATGTGAACTTTTAAAACGAGTACAGTACCTACAGTACCTATAGATTAGTATAGATAAACCTACGGTATCCTTATTTGGCTACCCACTTTAGCTCTTCACTAAAAATGGCGAATTCTTTAAAAAAAATGTCTGATTTAATCTGTGCTAAGGTGGCCATACCTACCCGTTTTACCATATCATCTCAAGTGATTTTCAACCTGTGGATTGAAACCCCCCTTACGGTCTACTTGTACTGTTTTAACAGTTTTTGGTGTAACAATTTTAATCATTGATCTAAAAGTTCGCTTGTTTCACAAAAGACACAAAATAACGTAAATAGGTAGGGTACCGGTTGCCTAAACTGATTGATTAGCAAACTTAACAGTATCTATTGCGACAACATTTATTTTATTGTTTTATATTCAATTTAATTTAGTGACTTACGGTTTGTTATAATTATTCAAATAACAAAAAAAAGTTTAAAGCACTAAGTAATGCATTTACATGTTTGTTTTGAAAATCTACGAAGTTTAGATCAATGAATGCACCCTATTTAGAATATACATTTGAACCTACAATTTGTATTTTTCCACTTTTCCATATTGTATACCCCATAGATTGGACAACCAAATGTTTCACTAATAAATTATGCTACTCAAGTCAAACAATAAAAATATGTGCGTAAACTCAATTGAAAAATGATCAGTTTTTTAATCCCTTCACTTTTACTTTTATTTTATAAGTAATTACAATTACAATTACTTCTGATGGTCCCCTCCACGTAATATTCATAACATCAACGTCTATCTGTCTGTTGCAGTCGAATTAATAGATATAATTACCGCAGAATTTCGTAATAAACGATGTAGCGTCACCATGACGTTTTCTGCAAATAGGTCCTATGGTGGGTGAGGAATAAATTTGTTCGTACTTTTAACGCTATATCCGCTGAATCAAATACAACGAGGTTTGGTACGGTAAGGACATGCCTTTTTTTATCCCGGGATAAAGATAAGCATAATAATTCGCAGATTAAGTCGCAAGTAAGTATGAAAAATAATTAGGTACGCTACGCACTGTAATGTGAGATCTTTCTGCAACGCCATCAATTTACAGATTATCAAATCACCTGAACAATAATGGCAACACATGAAAATAATAATATGCTAATCTTAATTTTTTTTTTCAGCGAGTAATCCTTTTGATATGGGATGTAGGCAGGATTTTGTACAAGTGACATCTGACTAGCGTTTACAGACAGCAAGAATACTTACAAGTGACTTATTGTCTATTTTCCAGCCAGGTTTAAAAATTAATTGGTAGTATCGCACCAACTGGTTCCTTATTCACCGTAGAACCTATTTAAGTACAATAAAAGTCTTTAGACATTGCATTTCTCGATTAAAGAAATCTTTTTTCCGGTTATTGTGTCAACGTTTTACGATCAGAAATTAATAGGTTCTACTGTACTTAACTACATACTTAACCTACCTAACTTGTTTTCTTAACTTCGTTTAAACATTATTTAATTTCTGCCATAAATTGCTATATTTCGTAGAGTGGCACAACATGAGGTAAAGACACGAGAGAAAGGAAAGTGGGCTGAAAAATAAATAAATACATATTCCAACACCCCCAAAACAAGATCACAAATTAAAACATCAGTTCTTTATTGTGTTCAATAAATAATTTAAATATCGATAAATTAGGTCTTAAACTCTAGACTCGTTCGTGCGCTTGCTATGTACAACATGATGCTTTAGAGGTAGGTCAGTAGGTGGGAGACGATGAGGACGATGAGACGGACGAGACCGAAGCAACGCTTGAGTAGCTGGGCGATTGGTTCGAGCTCGACGAGGAGCTTGAGTCACCAGGGTAGTAAGAACTGTAGGCCAGCTGTGAGGGGTCCCATACGCGCGAGTAGGGTCCAGACGCCGAAGGTTCCCATTGAGGAGCGTAGGAGTCCTGAGGGGCCGCGGGGGTCGACACTGGGGTTCCGTACTGCGAGGCGGGGGGGCCGTACTGCGGTGCTGGTGAGGCGTCCGCTGGGGCCATCATCATTGGCATGGCTGGAACAAAAAGTAGCTCTAATTTAGTTTAAGTCCTTGACCGTATAGGTATGTCGTCTACATAGTTGATTAGATCGTGGTGTGTAAGAATAACTTCAATTTTTTAGGGTACAAGGATTTTGTACTACTAATTATAGAGATAACATCTACAGAACACCAGTGCCGTAACTAGGACGGTGCCAGCGGTACTCAGGAACAGGGTACAGACCCGGAAGGGGCGCAGGAATGACCATACCAATATCTTCAAGCGCAGTTTTGAAAGCTCGCACCAAGCGCATAAAAGGCTAACTACGGTACTGCAGCACATTTAAATGACACTTTCTTTCGTTCTCTTGATACTAACCGCCCTTCTTCATGATCAGGTTGTAGATCAGGAATCCAAGGACCAGGGTGATGGCAAGCTTGCTCAGAATCAACGCCTTGACAGCCTTGATGCCGATGATAGTCACGAGGATCGGCATGATAGCCTTCATCTTGAGCTTCAGCAGCAGCAGGACCGGGAGCAGCAGCTTCTTCTTCAAGATACCTCGTGCTGCAAAAAGGTTGTTAAATTCAATAGGATACCAAAGACAAAGTGTCTAAAGGATTTGCGAGGTTCTACCAATCGCAATGTCTTAATACTTGAAATTGTATTGACAAGAATTTGTCTTATAAATTTGATCGCTGTATCATCAACTTATATGTACCCTTACCTTCACCATTTTCCGTCTCCTCGGGGAACTCAACATCGAAACCCCGGTCAGCTCGGTACGACACCTCAGCATTCTGGAAGATGAACTCTGGCAGTCTGAACCTGAACTCGTTCGCGTTCAGGACCCTTCCGACGCGGTCGAAGATCACTTTATCGATGTTCATCTCATCAAAAGACCGGGCAGACTCCTTGGTGACTCCAAGCTGCGTGTCCAGATACGAAAGCACCTTCACTTTGAGACAGGACGACGGTTCGCTGGTCTCGAAACAATCACTGATAACACTGTCCAAAAGATCTTCACTTGTTCTCAACCTGGGGGTCTCCACCTCATTTTCTCCGATGCTGTAACCACTAACTAAAGCCGCACAAGCCAAGATAAGGCAAAAACACTTCATTTTTTCAGTTTTCACTGTTTCATTAGGTTTTTAATTAGACGTTCTGCCCGGTCGGTCAATGGTGCAACAGTGATTTAATTTTTCAATGGGCTTGGTTTTTATACGGGTTCCTTAGGGCGGCAAGGCACGCGTGGGCTGCGCGTGCGACGCATGCCAAGCGCACTGGCGAAGCATTTAAGAAAGTCCAGGCGAGGTGAGAGTGAGTGCGATTTGGCGGTGCGTATGAGTATAAATATTGTTTATTGGTCTTGTGTTGACGAATGGAAATAGGTGAATTATTTAGTTTTGTTATAGCGAAATAAATTTAATATTTGTTTTAGGGTTGATTTAAAAATATGAGAATAAAATTTTCGTCTTGGTTTAAGCCAGGGTGGTTTTCTTCACATGAAAAATGTGATTTAAAGAAGAGTGAAGAGTTTTCCCAAGAAAATATGGATTTTTCAGGAGTATTTCGGATACATCGTATTTTGTGACTTCGTCATTTTAAGATATCGTCTATCGTTGAAGAGTAATTTCAGATGTTATTGAGAAAAACAATATCTAGGTACCTATCGTCTCAAAAGCAACGTAGCGAAAGCTTAGTTAGGCACGTATAGTGTAAATGCGCCAGTTATTTCGTAGACTACCTACGTATATTAAATCTATTGAATTTTGAGCGACTTTTTATACTCACTAAAAGGTAAGTAGATATAAATTCAAGTAAATAATCGGTAGGTCAGTATTAGATTGGTATCGACACAAACAGCTTCGTTACTAATAATGTTTTTACCTAGATATGCATCATCCATCAAATTAAATGCAACTGTTTGCTAAAGACACTTAAAAGACAATTAAAACAAATCTGGACATACCATACATACAGTTCAGTAAGACGCATTGTTAACCGCTTCCTGGCCATTACCATTGCTATGCGAAGGAGTGGTGCTCTCACCGCCTGCACCGCCATACCAATCGTCAGTGTACGCTTTTAACACTTCAATAGTTATTCTTAGGAATTATGTAGAATGCTTAAAATTAACTCCTTTGTTATTTCCCTTGTTTTATTTTTTCATCTACTACAAGTAATCTTAATCAAGTTACATGGCATTTTTGTGGTTACTCTGGGTGGTCAACGTCAACGCATTCGAAATCGGTCATGTACCTATTGTATTACGGAGGTTTAAGGGCGGTGGCGATCCTTTGCCATTAGGTGCTCCTTTGTCTTCATTGTGGTACAATAACTGCAGGAAAATAAAACGACGAATTAAAAAAGTTTCGTCAACAAATTTGTAGTAAAATCAGTGAACTGCTTCTGCTCATTAAGGTAGTTGATTTATGATGTCTTTTAGGCATAGCGCAAATAACCATTATGCCAAATTCCTAACATCCTGCGAACCATAACTAGGATCCTTTTGAACTCCAAGTTAAAAAACCCTACTATTCACAAGACATAAAAACTCAACATTAGCTCGAAAACTGTATTCCACTCAATTGTATAACAAAAACAATATTACGTAAACACTCTAAAAAGTGAAACTTGCTCTTATTTAACAAAAAACTCGTGCTTTATCTACTTACCCAACCTCCATTATGCAATATGGGGTGGCAGCCATTTTGTATGCACCGCGCGACGCCATTTGCATTTGCCGCCATGTCCGGATTGTGAAATTGCTGTTTCTCTTCCGTTTTGTATCAGGTGCCTTGTCACACTTTGGTGGTGCGTGCTAACAGTTGATTAGTGCTTAATTAACTGTCTTGGATTAGCGTCAGGTCGTTATGTATTTGGCATCGGTAGCATCATTAAAATGAAGTTTCTGGTCTGTTTTTTCTAGTTCTACGTCGAGACCGTCTTCAATAACGACTTTTGAAATTTTGATGACACCTAAGTAATTTAATACGTACCTACTTAACTTATCTTATGTTGATCAGCACAGTTTACTTTTTTTTTGCTATCAGTCTTGATTAATTAGTAGATTTAGTGTATTAACTTTATTTATCACAGGACTAATCGCCATTTTGTTCCTTTCAGTCAGTTGTTTCAGAATGTTTTTATTTACTGCCAAAAAATGAAAAACAGAATTTTGTTTTTTTTTTTCATTTTTTCAAATATTAGGTATACTATCTCTTTCTTACGTCTACTCACTGTGCTTTTGTTTACTTTCAGCCTTTCAAGTTAAATAACAGTCTTTGTAACCCAGAACATGTACGATGGTCATACCAAGACACTTCTAGCGTGGTGGAGTGTATTTCTTACAAATTGCGTATTTAACCTCTTTAGACGTTAGCTTCTTTATTAATAATGTTGTGCATAATATGAGTACTTATTCATAGGTGACCGTGCTTTATAGGTCACTACAGTACCTAGCTACTTTTTCTTTGTTAATAGTCTTCGTAATTAGTTTCTTTATTAAGCAATCATGCTGAAAAATTGTTGCGTTAATGTAGCTGTTAGCCCAATTCGTAACTAATAATCAGAGATCGGATAAATTTGCGACATTGTTTGCAATAATGTGGATATGACTCCAAAATTAATCGAACTGTTAATTAATTATTCATTGTAATATAATTTAAATTTTTGGCGATAATAGATTGCTTATAAAGTGCTTATAAGCACGTATATGCTATAATAACTTTAAAAAAAATTACGTTACGACGACGATGAATTACATAAATAATTATTAGCAAAAGGTTCGTATTTAAAATTGGTATCGTTTCCATAAATATTTATATACTTACAATAAATAAATAACGATTTGAAAAAAAAATACTGTCAATTTTTTTAATAAACCAATATTTTAACTAACTTTTGGATTTATTGACTAGGAATCAAATTATATGTCAATTACAAAATAAAAATAATAATGCTAGAAGTGGCTGCGAAGCGTGAAATAGTTATAATCAAGGTTATGTCTATTTCACGTTTCGTGTGCTCTGCCTACGCTATTTGAGAACGTAGACGTGATTATATGGATGTATGTTTGTATGTAAGAAAGTAATTAACTGAATAACATTTTGATTAATTTTGGAGTCATGTCCACATAGTTGCAAACAATGTCGCAAATTTATCCGATCTCTGCTAATAATCAACTCTTCAGAAAATATTTGACAAAAAAACCCTTTACATGTATATCTATTCTGCTCACCAAAATTTCTGAAAAAATTACTATCAGGGTCAATTTCAACAAGACATTTTTTTGTATCATTTCGGTGATTTTTTTTATTTTCAATGTTATCTAAATAATCTGAATTACAAATTAAACTTTAGCCAGTTTTCTAATATGTGCATGAGTGGGGATCAAATATCTTCACAACTCACTTAAATATTGGCTGTTGAATTTTTATGGGTCCACTGAAATGAAAAGTGTCAACCGAAATGAAAAAAATCTCAACCGAAATGATAAAACTGTCCATGGAAATGAGAGGCAGTGCACTGAAATGAAATAAGCCCACCGAAATGACACAGCTAAGAACAACGGCGCGGAATATTTAGGGTTCCTTACATTAATGTTACTCGCGTAAAATAAAACGTCAAACATCAAAATTATCCAAATCAGTTTTTATAATGTTTAACAGACAAATTATTAAAAAAAACGTCTATAACAAACGAGCTAAGCACTTTTAATCTATTTTTTTGTTGGTTTTAATTTACTAATATCGTAGGTTACATTTATGTTTATCATATTAACATACACAAATGCCTACACATCAACTCGCATTAAACATAAAAATAAGTATATCACAAAAGTATAATTTTATATTTGACCCAAGGATCTCTAAAATTTAACGGTTTTATCATTTCGGGGGTACATTTCATTCCGGTGGACCGTTATGGGTATTACAGTCCACCGAATCCACTGAAATGATAACACTGAGATGATAAAATAGAGGTTAATTTAACATTTTACTTTGAATTGAATAGGTGACAAAATATCAACATTACTCAAATAGAACAGTACATACGGCGGACCGAAAACATAATTTTGAAATAAATTAAACGCATTGTAGGGCGAGTTATAACGGCTACCGAAATGAAGAAAAAATTGTCCCCTCATCACTGAAATGATAAACTTACTCTTTGGTGGGAAACCACAAGAACGTAGTGACCAGTACGTACGCACGGAGGGCTTGAGCCGGACTCATCCGAAGTGAGGAAAGTTGAGGGGAGCGCAACCACGCAGTGTTGCCGGAGCTATTCCACTAAAACTTACTGTCCACTGAAGTGATAAATTTCTTCGGGACAAAAGTTGAGTGCTTGTCAGATGTATAAGAATGAAGATACAGGAACAAAAATAGTTTTTATTGATAGACTATACTATAACTTAATGATAGTGAATCCGATTTAAAACCAAATAATGCAAGTATTTGCATGAGAAGGTGTTTTGTGAGCGGAGTTGGGTGAGGGACAAGCCACTGTGATGATAAAATGACACTTGTCAATTTTTTTAAAAATGTAATTGAAGCCATTACTCAACTATTTTTTTTGCCAAGGTAGGGAAGAACATACTTCACTAAAAGAAAAATTACAAAACCATAAAACGGTACATTGCACTACCGTTCTCAGCATTGCCGTGAATTTTTTTCGCTTGCGCAATTCACCCATCACTGGTTATTAGTGTATTTAAGTACAAAAAATTGTAGTTGTTCCGAATTTTATTTGTAAAATAAACGAATTAAAAGTAGGCGCGTTATATGCTACGACATTGCTACGCTTTTGCAAATGGACAAACAGTATTTTGAAATACCCGTGTGGTGCCGGGTTAGAATAGCACCTCCCCCTTTCTTCCCGCGGGTGTCGTAAGAGTCGACTCTGGGAAAGGGTTAGTGTATTGTGGGCGATAGGCTTCCTAAGGCGATAGGCTAGCAACCTGTCACCGCAATATCACGTTTAACTATCTGGTTACCCTGAATTTGCTAAACGTGGCACTGGATTTTTGAATTCATGTGCTCTGTCTACCCCTCATGGGAATATGGGCGTGAGAATATGTATGTATGTATGTATGTATTTTGAAATTGAATAAATACGTTTCTCTCCCAAACAGTTTTCTGCTTTATTTACAAGTGCATAGGTAAGTCACTGTCCTCGCACTGTGTCCGCACTGTGCCTGCCTGCAAATAGTTGTGTATTTTTCGACAGGATAAGTCCAGTTTTCATAAATACAAGTCGCACATAATTACCAAACGATTTTATTCCAATATAGCACAGACATTTCCTATTCGCCGATGTCATGTCACCGTTCTCCATTTCATTAGAAACGGATTGTAGACATAGGTAAATTGACGTGTGGTGGGTTTAGAATAACGGCTCTCCAGTTCTTCCGTGGATGTCGTAAAAGGCGACTATGGAAGTAAATGGGTTATGGTATATTTTAAACGACAGACTAGCAACTTGTCATTATACTTCCAACCTAAAATCCTCAAATACCTATCTTTAAAATTTAAAATTATGCTAGAAGTGGCTACGGGACGTGAAATAGTCATGGTAATGTCTATGTAGCGTTTCGTATGCTCTGCCTACCCCGTTTGGGAATACAGGCGCGATTAGTGTAAGTAAAAAATCGTCAAAGTGAAGGCAAGAAAATGCTTTTTTTATAGCTGATGATAATAAACCAAGGACGTTTCTCCTCCATTTTCGGTCAGTATTTTAACAGGCGTGACCTGTCGAATTGCCAGCCCATTCGGTACTAAAACCGATAGTAAATACTTACATTTCGGGTCGTTTAAATCTGGGTTGTTCATATGCTTATGGCATGCTTTCCTCCCATAACAGTGAGTCCCTTGTGGGTCAGCAGGGTAGGAATGCCATCCTGCCGCAAATTGAATGACAATGAAGCAAGGCGCGACTTAGACTTGGTAGCGATTAATAATAGGTTTATATTTTGGCCAGTTCCGTTAAGGGTTAGCTAAGTGGGTTTAACTGTTGCGTGGTTGTATACTTGCAAGCTTGAGGTCCTGGGTTTGATACAAGATTAAGATTTGGTAAAGGCAGATAGAGAAAAACTTTAGAAACTTCAGATTCAGACGGCCGCATAGCGGTCGGGGCAGATGTCTGTAAGTATGATGAATACGAATGTTTGCTCTCGAGTCTTGGATGTTTATCTATGTATAAGTAAGTTTATCCGTTGACTAGTACCCATAATATAGGCATTAAAATTGCCTACTTTGGGACTTTGCTAGGATTGGTGTAAATATTGTCCAATTGTCCAATGAAAGAGGTACACCTAATAGTGATAGGTTGCTGATCTGTCGCCTAAAACATACCTATTTTTTTATCGCCTCTTACTACACCCTCATAAGAAATGGAGAGATGTTATTCTAAGCCACATATACTTATGTTACGCCCTAATTCCAAATGGGGTTGGCAGAGCAAATAAAACTGAAAATAACTGTGTTAACTGTGTTATTCACGTTACTATGGTGAACATTTTGCGTTCATAACTACAAACTTTGCAAAATTGCACTATCATTCCAACATTTAATGGAAAAATTCGGAAATTCCGTACAATTTTGTAAGGATTTTTTAAATAATTCAGTCCCTATACAATTGTAGTATATTTTGAGATGAGAATCAATAAAACTCCAAGCTAATTGTACAAGTCTAATTCGTTACAGAGCAAAAACTAATCTACCCTCTTTTAGTGTTTCTACTATCTACCCCATGTAACTGCATACACTATAACAATATAGAGAGATATTTTCGACTCTACCACTGCCATTACTATTGCGTTTTCAAAGTTATAGATACCTTTCGTTTCGTGCATTTCGTACGAGAGGTTACTAAGGAAATAAGTATCTCGTCACTATGATACCATTAAATTTTTAAAGTAGTTTTCTGAAAGTGGCTGTGAAATAAACTAATCATGAAAAAAAAAAACATGGATTGTCTATCCTACGTCATGGATTATCATTGGCAGGACTATCTCTACTTATTTAATTAGTTTTTAATTTTATTGTATTGCCTGAATGAACTTTTTTATTTATTTTCTTAATTTCTCTACATTCTACGTAACGTTTTATGTGTTTTGTCTCAGGCAAAACAGACATGAGAGTTTACCAATTTAAGTAGATTCCCTCTATCTAGTCTAGTTGATATTTAAACACCATGAGAACATTGTCTTGATGTAGTTGCACGCAAGCTTTTATAACGGATCCCGGGGCATACAGGATGCAATAATATCCCGTATGATCCATACTAATATTATAAATGCGAAAGTAACTCTGTCTGTCTGTCTGTCTGTCTGTCTGTCTGTTACTCTTTCACGCCTAAACGGCTGAACGGATTTTGATGAAATTTGGTATGGTGATAGATGATAACCTAGAAATGGACATAGGCTATAAATAATCACGCCATCGTTCTTAGGGGGTAGGCAGTAGGCAGATAACTAAATTCAGTTAGTGATTTTTAGTCGTTTTGTTGGGACTTTTGCTCTTTCGCGCCTAAACGGCTGATCGGATTTTGATGAAATTTGGGATGGTGATAGATGATAACCTAGAAATGGACAAAGGTTATAAATAATTACGTCGTCGTTCTTAGGGGGTAGGCAGTAGGGTAGGCAGATAACTAAATTGAGTTAGTGATTTTTCGTCGTTTTGTTGGGACTTTTGCTCTTTCACGCCTAAACGGCTGAACGGATTTTGATGAAATTTAATAAGGTAATAGATGGTTACCTAAAAACGGATACAAGATCAAAATGATCACGTCATCGTACTTACTTCCTACATTATTACACTACTTACATTGAGTTAGTACTTCCTACGCAGACGATGTTGAGGATGTCACACTGTCTAACATCGGGGGTTGGCAGGTAGGTAGTTAGTAGTATTTTAAACCGATTTAAGTACATTATTTACTTTTTATATAAATTTACTAAGGAAACATTCGGAGCTATCCATTTTGTGCTTAGGTTTGATGTGAAGTTGAGGACCGGAACACGATAGTGGGACATTGTTGCAGGGGGACTTACAGCCAGGAGAAAACAAAAAACTTATGCGGACGAAGTCGCGGGTAAAAGCTATCTAATCTAAAAACTATATAAAAATAAGTCGGATTTTCCTTCCTGACGCTATAAATAACTCCAGAACGCATGAACCGATTTTTACGGTTTTGCATTCGTTGGAAAGGTCTCGGGCTCCGTGAAGTTTATACCGCAATATAACCGAATTCCACGCGGGCGAAGCCGCGGGCGGAAAGCTAGTAATATTGATAATTCACAGGGATTGCAAGTAGCTCTAGAATCTATGAAAAGGTTTTTTTCTAAATTCAAAATGTAAAGCGTTCGTTTTTAGGGTTCCGTACCCAAAGGGTAAAAACGGGACCCTATTACTGAGACTTCGCTGTCTGTCCGTCTGTCACCAGGCTGTATCTCTCGAACCGTGAGAGCTAGAGACTTGAAATTTTTACAGATGATGTATTTCTGTAGCCGCTATAACAACAAATACTAAATTAACTAACTTTAATTTTACGGACGCATGATACCCGGGTTTCACTCGAACTTTAGCAATTTTACGTATTAGTATGTATTAATTTTTGTTTCAAAAACTTTGACCTACGATATTATGGTATTTAGGAAGCTCTAGATTAATTTTACTTTTTTGGGGCTTCTATAAATGTTTTAAATATACTGCAGTGAATGGTCCGTTAAATGCTGTAGAGTCGAGAGTTTAGAGCCGTCCCTTTTGCTCACACCTGATTAGAGTGAGACAGTTATTTGTGGGTGACAAAATTTAATGTAGTTATTTAATTGGGTTGCCTATCGCCTTCCATGCATGTGTAGAATACAAATGAATTGTAGGTATTTAGATCGAATGCCAATGTAGACTCGGAAAGGAAAGTTAAAGGATGTAAGGACTTGACCGGAAAGTAAATGCGTTAGAAAGTTACTTTAAATCTATTGAATGTTTAAGGAACTAATTGTATAAAGGACACGTGTGAAGGCGTAAAAAGAGTTCAGGCTAAGCTGTGAAATGTTGATGATTGTCACCGTACCCTAAGGTAGGTACGTATTGAATTCTATATAAAATCTTTGTTTTCATTAAAATTAAATGGATTATTTTTGTAAGTTGTGCCTTGTACCTCATTTTAGTACTTTTTTATTTGTACATATCTAGATATACATTTATTTAGTCAATTATAGTAGTCTGATAATTCGATAAAAATAATAAGAATTGCCATGAATTATATGAGAAAGCATCTCTAGTTAATGTAAATTAAGACTAATGATTTTAAGGAATAATCATTTTGATGTGGTCTATTTCTACTTGAGTTGTTGTAGTGTTGTATTAGGATTGTCAAATGAAACTTTCTTCTTTTATGGAACTCTGCATTCGTTTATTTGTAGACTACTTTTTCCTAAGAAAGGGTTATAAAAACACGAAATTGAATCAACGATTTATTTAAAAAATAAAATTAGAAAACAATCACACACCACATTCATACACCTATCACACAATAAATAAATTGCACTACATAGTATTTACACACTCAGTTTCGTCGGAAACTATTATTTGGTCTATGTCCGTTCGGTCGATTCGGGGTCGGCCATTTAACGGTTGGGTCGTTTTTCGTTCAGAGTTGTTCGAGGTTTAGAGGTAGGCGTTGTAGGCGAGTTCTTGGGCGGCTTCTTGGGGCTCAGCGTCCCTCCGGTGGCGGGTGGCGGCGTAGGCGGCATCCCAGGGCCCGTGCGTCGCGATCTGGGGGTGCGTGTTGTCGGCCGCGATCTGCGTAAACTACAATGTTAGGCTCCAGGATAAGTAAGGAAATGTTAGAAAGTGCATAAGAAACAGTGCGTGGTTTAGTGCGTAGAGGAGCAAAGGTCGTTGGTATTCAAAGGGGAGTAATCGGTAGCAGTTGTTTGAGCTCCTTTCGCTGTGGCGATGAAAAACTGCATTAATAGTTGTGAATGCAACGTTGAATCGAGTTGAGATCTAAATGTTTAGTGCGGTAACCATGAATTTAGATGTATGTATACCTATGTAAGACTAAAGACCAATGGCTACCAATAAATGAGGAAACAAAACACTTATATTAAAATAAAAAAAAGTTATCAACCCACCTTCTTGCAGAGTTGGAAGATGGCCAGAGCGACGGACACCACGAAGGAGAAGAAAGACAGCTGCAGGGCGTTCCAGGCCTTCAGACCGAGGACTCCGATAGCCAGGGGAATGAGGGTCATGGCCTTGAGGAGCACGAACACCAGGATCGGGACAATGATCTTCTTCAGTTTAGCCTTGCGAGCCTCTCCCACAGAGCGAGCGCCCTCCTTGTTAAACTTGATGTTCAGGCTCAACTCATCCTGATCAAGATTCCTGGGGCTGACGGTGATCTTAGTGTCAGCGATAGGCAGCTGGAAGGTCACATCGTGAGACTGGATGTAGTTTTCCACGTTGTCGAAGAAATCCCCGTTGGCACGGCCAGTCACGTCGTCACCGGCTCCGTTGTTAGTCACTTCGACGGTCTCGGAGATCTAAACAAAAGTCAGTTGTTACGAAGCTTAAATAAAAAGGCAAAAGGTAAGGCAATTGAAATTGCTTGGAGTTTTAATTACCTGGAACACGTCCTTCTTGAAGATGGTATCCAAAAGGGACATGACTTTGAATTTGATGCAGGCTGTTGGGTCGGATCCTTCCGCGCAGCCAGACCTCATGTCCTCCACGAGACCGTCCATAGGAGTTCCCTTCCAGAAGCCTTCCTTGGCAGGCTGGGCGAGGGCACCTCCGAAAAGCGCCAAGGCCACGAGGAACATCGCTCTGTGAGACACCATCCTGATTTGCTGCGCTCCTGGTGTTGACCGGACAAAGACGAGTGAGTGTGTGATGATTTCGTCAGGGACCCTCCGCTTTTTATACAGCCATTTCAAATTCAGCACGTTGTGTTTAGTTCCGGGCCGCATTGTCTGCCATTCAACGAGCCAAACGGTGCCTTACGATCTTTTGGAGGGGAAAGGATCCAAGTGTAAGGGAAAGCTATTTGATATGAATCCTCCTCGAACGCTCCAAACTAAAAGGGCGTATGTTTAAGTTCCAATATTCATTCATCAGGCGTTCTGTCATGGGCCGTTGTGAGCGCCTTTTCTGTTGTTTGTGACACCGTACCCTGATTTGGAGAGGTAGTGATCCAGTTAGTGCGTCGCTGTCGCACGGGTGGTTGGTTGCCTTGGTGCGAGCGAGAGGGGGCAGTGTGGAGTTGCCAAGTGTTTGGTATGGAGGTGCAGGTGTCTACGCGCCGCCTGCATACGTAATCGCGTCTGATGGCTATCATTGAACTTGTCACTCGAGATAGTATCTTGGAACAATCGATTTATTAGCCTAAACGCTCGACGGAAGTGTGAGGTTACTGGAGTAGTATCACACTAAGTCACATGTGTTTATTTTGGTGTTAACGTGTAAGTACATAAATCAGCATTTTTTTTAGGTTTTAAATAAATATCATTGGACAATTTTTGCACCAATCACCTAGTCCCAAAGTAGGCAATTTAATGCCTGTGTTATGGGTACTAGACAACGGATTAAACTTACTTATATATAGACAAACATCCAAGACCCGAAAGCAAACATTCGTATTCATCATACAAACATCTGCCCCGACCGGGGATCGAACCCGGGACCTCAAGCTTCACAGTCAGGTTCTCTAACCGCTGGGCTATCCGGCCGTCAAAAGGTTAGGTTCTTTATATGAACTCTATCTAATGCTTTTTATTAATTTTGTAACACACGATTTTTATTTCAGTAACCATACTTTTTTGCTCGGTGGTGTCGGGTTTAGAATAACATCTGTCCATTTTTTCCGTGGAAGTTGTAAGAGGCGATTAAGGAATTTTTAGATATATCTTAAACCTAAAATTATGCTAGAAGTGGCTACTAACGTGAAATAGTCATGGTTTTGTCAATGTCACATTTCGTGTGCTCTGCCTGCCTCATTTGGAAATGCAGGCGTGATTTACTTTAGGACTGAGTTTTCCTATATGAAAACTCAACAGAACCAGGCTATAGTTCAGTACTCTTACTTATTAGTAGTTCAGCTTAGACTTGGCGACGTTTGCAAGAATTCGACAACTATCCAATGCCTAACAAGTATTGGCGGCTGTTCCCGATTGGTGCCTGTTCCATCGGGAACAGGATCATTTCGTAATGTTACGTTGTCTCTTTTTCTGCTCTTCTTCGCCCCTGTTCCTATCTTTGTGTACAGTCAAGGAAATTGATACCTGTGCCACTTTGAACCTTTTCATAGTCAGTTTCATATTGCTTTGATTAGTAGAAAGTATGGTATGTCACACTGACACTTCTTGTGAAAAGGTACAAAGTGGCACAGTAATCAATTTCCTCGACTGTACATACATACATACAAACATTTATTATTCTCATGCCTGTATTCCCAAATGCCACGTTTAGCAATTTCAGGGTAACCAGATGGCTAAATGTGGTAATTAATTAATTATTTCATTCCCCGCAGTATGAATATTATAATGATTTTAACAAGCGTATGTATTGTATTGAATGACTTGACTATTAATGAATGGCACATAAAACAAGTGGATAACAGCTTCATGTACAAATGGCGAACTTATCCCCGACGGTGTGTATTATGTTGCGTAGCATCAATCTTCTGACTCAGATGAAACGTTTTTGTTGAACTTATCTAAAAAAACATAAGCATTAAATAAATAATAACTTAATGCTATGCATGCCCAGACTTATATCGAAATAGATGACTCAAGTGTATGAACTTCGCGTGCCAAGAGGGTGTCAAAAGGGAGTGCAATGCTCTTCCTTTGACGCGATGTTATTTAGTTTTGTACCACTTAGATTAGGTGTAACTGCCTAGAGACAGGATAATTTGAATAAGCCAGTGTCACCTTTGAATCGGTTTCACTCGGACTATCAATTCCTATCACTAAAGCGCTCATGTGACGTTACAGTGGCTAGAGAAAAAGTGACACGCTTGGTTTTCATACAAATGCAGGAACTCGCGGTATCTATTTCGATATAAGTCTGTGTGTCGCACTCAGCATGACATTTCGGCAAGCCGCAACCAGAACGCTGATTTTCAGTGTGACCTTGATATACGAATGGCCACTTGAAAACAGTTTCTGCAATAAAGATATGTGTTTTTGGGTTCATTTATTAGTCCGGATATCTTGTAAGTGTTAGTTAGTTAGGTTATTATTTTTTATTAAATGAAAAACTATTTGTTATACATGTTGATACGTTTAATTTAAATACCGGAATTCCTGAGCGTGACGGTAACGGTGCTATCCTCTAATCCGCGGGTAGAATAACAATCGATGACCATTTTCGTTCGGATCCGCCATCGGAGAAAGTGATACCTATTTCACTTTACCCATTAATTAATAACGTACTTATACATAATACTAGCTGTTGCCTGCGAGTCCGTCTGCGTTAAATTTGCTTGTTGTTACACACGACTGAAGACCGGAAATAAAAAGGCTCTAAGTGCCAAAAAATTCAAATACATTTTATCCCAGAAGTGTGTTCTATGTGACATGGCCAATAACCTAAAGTATGCAAAAAAGGAGGAGGTTTTTTGGCACTTAGATCCTTTTTTATTTTCAGTATTCATGTGTTCTAAGACTCCTCATTATGCAGTTGCATAAAATACTTAAGGAATACACATCACGCCTGTATTCCCAATTGGGGTAGGCCGAGAACACGCAACGATACATAGATAAAAACGTGACTACTTATTTAAAATTTCGTAGCCACTTCTAGCATATTTTTAGGTTTTAATTTAAGCGGTACTAGTATAGTGACAGATTGCTAGCCTGTCACCCAAGTATACCTTGGTCAATTTTCTTAGTCGGCTTTTACGACATGCACGGAAGAAATGGAGAGATGTAATTACGACATCCAATATAAATCCGATGCCATACGGTACGGGTCACAAATACATATTTATTTTGTCAAGATATCTCATTTAAGCTAGGGAATTGTTTTTCATGTTTTTTTTGTCATACTTATACATAATATTCTGCAATGCAAAATGACGAGCGAATCCTCGTTTCACGTTGCAAACATAATCCAACCGTCGTCATATCTGCGAGTACACAACCTCAATGTTAATGCCAAGAGCTCTTCAAACATTGCGTCATGTCTAAATAAAACAGTTCACCTAAAATTAATCATGCCCAAATCACCTAACGACCTGCTTATAACGGAGTTACTGTCAATGCAAACTGCAGCCCACAGGCTACTTGACTAATAACTTATTCATTACCACGCCAAGGAAGCGCTGCCGCACCAAAACTATGGAGCGGCCCACACTTGGCATTGCGGCCAGCCATTCGGTATTTCATATCACTTAGTTGTCTCACCGTCCCCGCCCTGAGTGGACAGACAGTGCAACAAAATCTAACGCCGTGACCTATTTACCAATCAAGACAAATAAGGCAAAGAAATGTCCAAACTCACCGTTACAAATGTCAAACGCCCGATCCCAAGTAAGAAAGAACCGCATGAAGTGAAAATACAGGAGGAAATCCAGAAGACGCAATACGACAAACAGAAGGAGAAACAAAGCGAGCTTATGCAGAAAGTGAATAAGAAGACAGCGGAATACCAATCAAGTAAGCCCAGCTCTGGTGTGTTCACTGAAGTTACCACGTCAGGCGCCTTCACTTCTAAAACTACGCAATTAAGAGAATCTCCGGCAAGGAATGACCCAAGAGCATCTTCCCCCAGAAACGGCAATGGATCGAATGGTGCCAAGTCTTTATTAGGATTCCCATCTTCAGCAAATGATCTAGCTCTAGACGCCAAATCAGATTTAGAAGCTGATCCTAACATTTCGAAAGAAACTAAAGAAAAAGTTATAGAGAAGTTGTTCACTTTAGTTTCGATGGTGCAGCATGTGTTCGAGTCTAAAGTGAGAATAATGACAGAGCTAGATAAGTTTAAGGACACCCATATGAAAAACGAAATCAGACGGGAGAAAGAACATTCGGAGCAATTGTATAAACTGAATATGAACTTCCAGAATGAAGTTGTACAATCGATACAGCGGTTGAAAAGTGAAATTGATATTTCAAGAAATGCTTCACGGGATCTAGAAGATGCAACTAGTACTGTGACTTCAAATGAAGGTTCATCTGTTGAGTTCAAAACAGTCGGGGAACAGGTTGAAGATAAAATTAGTGATGACGTTATTAATAATGAATGCGAATCCGAAGTTAAGAGTGATGAAGCTCAACGGAATGTAAACACGCAAACGTAAGAATACAATAAAAAACTTGATGCGATTGTGTTTTAATTTAAATACTTCAATACTTTTACTGATAATTAATACTTACTAATACCTACATAAATTATGCAAGTTATGTTGGTGTCTTCAAGGTTACAATCTCCGGCATCTATCTTGGCAATATTATATGTAGCGGGGGTTAGTTCGCGCACCACTTTTTCCGTAGTCAACCCTTACCCTCACTACTTAATTTTTTGCCAAGTTAGATGTCGGGGGCTGTAATTGGTATTGTTATATCCCAACGAATCAATTAGACACAACTCTGTTCATACCCCCCGACAGAAACCGGCGTCATAAGTGAGACATCGCAGTTATCGAGATTTTTTAAAATATCCGATTCATTTAGTGTCTGTGTGGTGTCGGGTGTAAAATAACACCTCTACATTATCACCTCTTTATTTCTTCCGTGGATGTCGTAAGAGGCGGCAAATGATAAGTAGGTTTAGGTATGCTTTAGGCGACAGGCTAGCACCCTGTCCTGTCACCTGTACAGTCAAGGAAATTGATACCTGTGCCACTTTGAACCTTTTCATAATAAGTTTCATATTGCTTTGATTAGTAGATACTGTAGATAGTATGGTATGTCACAGTGACATTTCTTGTGAAAAGGTACAAAGTGGCACAGATATCAAATTCTTTGACTGTACCTACCATTAACTTAAAACCCAAGGCGTGAAGTGTGTATGTGTTCAAATTTGGAACGAGATTTTTTTCACTTTTTCAATTTGTAAGGCTATTTCTCTCTGATATCTGATCTCAGAGATACTTCCGATCGGTACAAACTAATAATAAAAAAAAACACAACACAGTAGTAAGATAACCATAATCCTAATAAGATCAATCAAGGCGACACACCTGTCACCAGTCGGAATGCAGGTAGGCGTAGTAGTGGGACGGTTACTACCAATCCCATTCATAGTTTACGACAGTATACGATTTACCGTTCAATGTGTCATGGGCGAAGACGATCATTTGCCGGGTCCTCACTGACCGAGCGACGTAAGCGCAGGCATGCTTTTTGTTCCACATAAGGCTCAAAGTTGCACTAAAAATGGCGACTTCGCGAAATGGCTCGGTCAGTGTGAACCTGGTTTAATGTGATTGATCAATTTGTGACTAACGTGATTAACAGCCAATATCAATATTCAATTTGTCAACAGTTTGAACTAAAAAAAAGTCTTAAAATTACAGATAATGTCCCTACATCATCTGCATTATGATATTTTTCATAGGCTAAACTTAAATTAATAGAATAAAAATATTGAAACGTGGCGTAAGTGACGCGAGTTAATTAATGGTGTACAAAAAAACTAACTTCTTAACGAAATGCTAAACACGACCAGCGAAGTATTTTAAAATCATAAACAGTTGAAAATTAATCTTACGCTGTTTAAACGATTTTTCAAATATGTTCTCGGACACAAAGTCAAGAATTTGCGTTAGTTTAAAAATAGACGCAATTATTAAATTTTAATTCAAATAATCATCACTTAAAGTAATGCATTACATTGATAAGCGCGCCATCTAGCGTGATCGATGATAACTAAATAGCAGGAGGGTCACATTGACGCACGCTTTGGTAGCGGTAGTTCTTAGTATACCGAATCACCACTAGATGTCGCTTCGTCGATACATTCTAATTCGTGATTAAAACGACGTTACTTACTCTAAAAATAATACTGATAATATGCACAATACCCATGCATGTGTGGGTTTCAATGTAAGATTATTCTCAGTAATAATAATTATGTACGTATAGGTTTTTATGAATCAGAATAAAACATACTTAGTAAGTATTTTTGAAGTGCCAACTTGATGTCTTACGCGGACAAAAATCATGAAGCTAGTAGTTAGGTACCTATTTACTTTCATAAACAAAGACAACATGCATTCTTTTTCGTTGATATGATTCGACAAAAAAGTAGCGATAGGTACTACTTCACATTTGCAGATACATGCCATAAGTAACAATATCAAAGAAAGCGAAAATCAATTTGTCTAACAAATGTAATAGAAACACTAAACAAGACCTCAGTTCACCAGCTGCCATTCGCGATCATTTTTAACCGCAACTTAATTCTAATTAGTACCATTTGAAAAGTTTAGCCGGGACCTCAGGGCCGACAGAAAAAACACCAAAACACGTGCAAGAAATTTATAAAACCAACATCTGCGAAATCAGACTTTTTATGAGAATTTCTTTTGATACGCGCGTAAAAAACAGGCCCTTGCGTTTTTTACGATCCTCGTATCGGATGGTTTTCGTCCGCGCTTGATTTATACAGCGCGAGTTTTCGATGCGAGCTCTTCTATTTGGTTATTCGTTTTAATATAAAATGCACATTTTTGACAGTGGTCTATTTGTGGACAAAATGATGCAGGGACGTCGTAATATTCTCACGCATTTTTATCACTTAGCGGGATTTCATCACGTTTTTTTATGGATCTAATTATCTCGACGTTTACTCGTGGTCTACTCGTGAAATATAAAAAAGAATAACGTGATTAGTATCTTTTATTTATAAGCCATGGACCCGCAAGCATAGCGTAGGACGTCCATCTACAAGACGGACAGACAACCATATAAAGGTCGCTGGAAAAGGCTGGCTGCAGGTCACTTCCAATCGGTACATGTCGAAGTCCGAAGGGGATGCCTATATCCTGCAGTGGACGACCTGGGATTAATGAATGAAAAAAAAAACCGGCCAAGCGCGAGTGGAACTCGCGCACGAAGGGTTTCGTACCAAAAACAGCAAAAAAAAAGCTAACGGTCTCATAGCGAAGGGTCTCGATCAAAATCTTAGAAGATGATGAAGATGATGCAAAAGACGGTGCTCCTTGCTACGGTGTGCATCGGTAGGATGTTTCTAAGTCTGCAGCCCTTACCATCGGTAGCTTCGGTCTTGCCCCGGCTACCGATGACACCCTAGGCTAGGTTTCTACAATGTCTGTATATATTTTGTATTATTTATTTTGAAGAAAGAAATATTGCAAAAAACTAGCCTAATTTGAAATTCAAAATCCAAAAGTCAAATCTTTATTTATGCAAATAGGCTCGTAAGAGCACTTTTACACTTATTCAAGTAAAACCATGTACTTACGTATGACTGATCCAAGGGCCCAGGCAACGCATTGGACGCAGGTTTTCACGCCATCATGTCCTGTTCTGAAAGCAGAGTACCTAGGCATGGTCGCCTACCCCACGCACCATAATTTTGTTATGTTATTATTATTGTTCTACGTTCGAAATGGACAAACTGTTGAATCAGAATCAGAATCAGAATCAGAACATTTATTATAAACTGTCACTGACACATCATCATACCTATAGGTATGTGTAAGTTTTTGACATCAAATATATTAATATACCCAAGCAGTTTTTCAATAAATTATTACTTATTGTTATAGAATAATACCACGGGTCTTATATGCAATGAGAGCCAAATTTGCAAATTCTGTGGACAACAGTATTATAAATAGTATAATATAATAACAGCAATATAGTATATTACCTAATATGTATACCTACTCATCGAAGTCTATTTTTTGAAGTGTATACTTTAGACCAGAGGTTCCCAAACTTATTTTGTCTACTGCCCACTTTGAAAATATAATAATTTTTTAACGCCCCCATTTTTTCACCCACTGAAAAACCACTATAATACACAACGCCCCAACTTTTTTCTGTGTCTCTTACCGCCCCCCTTTAGGCCTGCAGCGCCCACAAGGGGGCGTTGTCGCCCACTTTGCGAAACTATCCTTTAGACTCTAAAGTTTAGAGTCTAAGTAAAGTTTAGAGTCTAAGTAAAGTTTAGACAATGACCTGTGACTACATTACGCAAATTTCAAACCTAACCTTGTATGTACTAAAATTAGCATACATTGTCTTGTTATGCCAAATAGCAGTAGAATAAGTTTTGGCACTTTTAAAAATGAACACATTTTAATTAACCGATTGAACCCTGCGTCTCTAACGCAAGTCAAGAACGCTGGTCGTTGCAAAAACATTGAAAAGCGACCTTCGCGAAGATCACAGGTTATCCGAGAAAAAATTGCACGCAGAAAAACTCACGCGCACTTGGCCTGTGAAATACAGTTCAATATCACTTTTTTATTCCATAAGAACAATACTAGAGTGTAGCGAACGAAGGGGGAGAATGAGATTTATTAATTAGGCTTTAAAGTGGCAGGCAGGTATATTGATAGGTTGCTAGCCAGTCGCCTAAAATATTACCTTCACCTATTTCCTTAATCGGCTCGTACGAAATCCACGGAAGAATTGCAGAGGTGTCATTCTAAACTCGACATCATACGATGAAACTTTCAATACTATACTATACTACAGGGGTTCCCAATCTTTTTCAGCCCGCGGCGCACCTACAAGTTTAGAATTCTGTCACGGCGCCCTACCCTGTTTATTTAAAAAAGATACAGTACAAATAGGCTCAGATAGTGGTTGTTGAGAGAGTAAAAATAAAGAATCGACTCACGGCGGCGCCCCTCAATACTTTCTGCGGCACACCAGGGCGCCGCGGCGCACAGTTTGGGAACGCCTGCTATACTATATTAATTGAGTGATTGTGAAAATTAATGTAAAGGGCTAAAACTTAGGAAACAAGTTATTGCATCCCTGGAACTATTAAATATTCCAATTTAAACTATGTAATTTATGGATCCCCTAATCTTATGTCTGTTTCTTCTAAGGTGCGAGTAACCATCTCTTTATTTTAGATAGGTACATATACAAATACTGAAAGATTAAAAAGAAATGTCCGTGGGTGAATTAATTGAAAAAACTTTATTGTTAAACCGTGTTACATATTACATACAAGCATTAGTTACCAACAGTTGCCCATTTCGGGTGTACAATATTTACTTAAAACCAAGGGGGAACTAGACTAATCTATTTTACTTAAAGCCGAAAGTCAAAAAATATTTTAAAGATTAGAAAAACTTCTTAATTAACCATATTTTAAAATTGCGTTTCAATTTAATGTCATCCAGCATTTTCAATGCATTAGGAAGCTGATTATAAACCCGAATGGCACTAATGACGAGCTTTTGCCAGAAATTTTATTTTTTGCCAAAGGCGATCCTAAATTGTACCATCGAACCATTTGATTCCTGACCCACATTAGAACCTATTCACAGTGCACGTCATAGTGACATTGCATTGCTTGAGAAAGGAAATCTTTATTACGTTTATTCTGACAACGTTCTGCGGTGGGTCAGAAATCAGTTGGTTCGATAGTACCTATTGAGTGCGCAGGTTAGATTAGGTATCACAACTCAATTTCTTCCATGGGTTTCGGAAAAGGTGACTAAGGTACCTAATAGGCGACGGTTAGCAACCTATCACTATTAGACCTAATGTTCAAAGAAGACTTGTCCTGAGAAATCTTTACCAATCAACCCAGTCAATACCAACTCTTATAATACGGATACAACGGAAATGGAAAAAATCTACATATTCGTTTCACGTCTAGTTTGAATTAAATAAACATGACTAACAATGCGTGACCTTCAAGTCGTTGACATTTTTTACTTTAATATACGTACCTAAGTACATACATAACATCACGCCTGTATTCCCAATAGGGGTAGACAGAACACACAAAACGCTACATAGACAAAACGATGACCGTTTCACGTTTCGTGGTCACTTCTAGCACATATTTTTTTGTTTCAAGGTGGCAGGTGCAATAGTGACAGGTTGCTAGCCTGTCGCCTAAAATGTATCAAAACCTTATATCTTAAGTCGCCGCTTAGGAGACGTAAGACATTAGATTTAGACACTATGTAGTTGTAAATTGCAACACCCTTACAGGGTAGTACCTAAACCAATAATAAGATTGTTATTTGTACTGTGCAATGTAATAAATAAATAAATAAATAAATACTTAGGTACTTACTTTATTAATATAAGACGTATTATTAAAGAAAGCGTATCAAAATTAATTGGGATCCAGCTGAATTAAAATGCTTACGCGTGTAACATTGAACAAATTACTATTTGCATTTCTTAATACAAAAAGAAGTCAATGCCGAATTAAAGCGCGTGCTAAAGAATACAAGGCTTATCCAATGTCTCCAGAAAACAAAAGATCCACGTGTAGTAGAAGGATGTATTGATTGCACCACAATCTATGCAAATATGTGTACTGAGTTAAAAACATACTCTAAGTAGGTAGTCTGTTTGTTAGATTATGGGAAAATATCCTCGTCCTGCCCGATGTGATCAATGAAGAACACATTGCATTTCTTAGTTCTTGCCCAAAGTTTTTTATTTCTACTTTAAGATTCTGTTCAATGTTCTCGATCGATCTATCTCATCTGCTTCTTCTTTCTTCTTGTCTTCTATCTATCTGTTCTCGATCAAACTATGATCTATTAATGGGGTCTAATAAATGAAGAGTTTGTACCCTTTATAACCCTAAAATTATTAAAAACCATTTCGGTACCCTTAGAACTACAAATTTAGGCCAAAAAGGCTTGGACAGAACCCATGAAAATAAAAATGTACTTAATTAAGAACACTGGGCAGAAACAGGGTGTCTATTTCAAATCGCTTGGGCAGGACGAAAATAAGGCACATTTTTTTGGACAAGTAAGTAACTAAACAACAACAAACATCATGGGTATATGGGTATTTGCATTTCTTAGAACAAAACGAAGTCAATGCCGAATTAAAGCGCGTGCTAAAAGAATACAAGGCTTATCCAATGTCTCCAGAAAACAAAAGGTCCACGTGTAGTAGAAGGATATATTGATTGCACGACAATCTATGCAAATACGCATGGGTACTGGATAAAAAATATATTATTCTCAGTGCCTACTAGAGACTGCCTAGTCTCCTTGATAGATTATGGAAATATTTTTTGGTCAAGTTCGACAAAAGATCATCAAACTTCCCTAGTGAGGGCTTGTGACGTCACGCTATGGTAAAAATAGCGTCACTCGAAACTTCAGAGCACTGCATCCTCGTATTTTTTTGTTTTTCAAATAAAATAAAAAATACATACATACATACATACATATTCTCACGCCTGTATTCCCATGAGGGGAAGGCAGAGCACATGAATTCAAAAATACAAAATACATGTACCGTAAAAGCGGGTTACTTTGGCCCTAGGGGGTTACTTTGGCCCAAACCGGAAATAAAGATTAAACTACCCGCCACGCTGAACTTTAGGAGCTATCAATGTAGTTCGCGCTACTCAGCGATAGAAGACAGTATGGAGCGGTCGGTAAAACAGTTTCACGTTAACCCTTAATTTGGCAGTGTACATCATGATGTACATTGTCAAATGTTCTTTTTTTTTATTTTTTTGTAACTAAAATTTTTGACTTAGTTTCCCTGCGAGGAGGCTCGAATTCACGACTTTTTTAATTCTTGCCAAATTAAGGGTTAACAAAGCTGATTGGTCAATCCATCATTGTGGTGACAAGTTGCTACCTTACTGGTACGCGAATTTTTGATGTGCAAACTTTTACGCGAAACAAAAAAAAAAGGGGAGTTGCGTGTTTAAAAGTTTATCAATCATAACAGAGATATATCTGGGATCCTAATGTGATATAAATCATAGAGTTTAAAACAGTTTTTGTGAGAAATAAATGATAATTAAAATCACAGTATACTTTGCCCATCGTTTTCGGGTTACTTTGGCCCATGGTTTAAGTAAACGGTTTATTAGCGTTTACCCAGCAAAAATTGTATCGATAGGCGAAGAAGCAACGCTAGTAACTTGCATGAAGAGGAGGAAATTCTGGAAAAGGCCGGCAATAAAATATGAACAGTTATTCCGTTGGGAAGAAGTGATTAAGAAAATTATTGTTCCTTAATTTGTCAAAAAAGGCTTATTTGCAGTACCTGAAATTGATAATGATTAGTTTAGTTTATTCCTTGTCGATTTAATCAATGGGTACAAATAAGTCTGATACATATCTCACCTAATGATTCTCAATTTTAGAGACTTATTAGTTATTTGATTGTTAACTGCGCGTCTACCTGGTAAAATACCTATTTTTATTGGGAAGCTTCCTATTTTACTTCTAATGATTATAAGAAGACGGTTTTTCTGTTTGTTTTGGCAAAGTTTAAAAAAAAACCATGTCTGATAGATGTATTACTTTGTTTTGATTGTTTTTAACTGTTTTAGTGAAATAAAAACAAATTAAGCAAGATACTATGTTTTTCTTTAATGCGTGTAGTCAATCCAAACAGGTTTCTGTTACGTTTTACTAAATTAAAAATCATGGGCCAAAGAAACCCGCTTCAAAGTGCAACTTTGGCCCAAACTTTGCGAAATAAAATAAAAAACTTAGGGGTAGTTTAATTAAATTTTTCCTAAGTGTATGTATCCACAACTAAACACCTATGTATACAAAAGAGTCAAAATGCTATTTAAACAGAAGTACCTACTCAAACGAGAAGTAAAAAGTATCATGATTATGGGACAAAGTAACCCGATGTTACGGTACAATATTTTTGGTAATAATTATATCTGAGGGAATAAATAAGTACCTACTTAGTTTTCCTTTCAACTACCCAATTGGATTGGCGTCAGATTTTTTTAGTGTATCAAATATGCTAGGTAATGAAACAGCTAAGACGTGCATTGCGTTAAAAATTAATGTTCCAACCCAACTTCAGGCCAATATTGGGCTATTTGGTTTATTAATTTCATCTTCTTCAGATTCAGAGAGAGAGAAAATTAACCAACGATACGCGGTTCGGTTAGCTGGACTATAGATAAAGAATCATTTCCTTTGTAACTGACTTCAAAAAAGGAGGTATTCAATTCGGCTGTATTTTTTTTCATAACATATCATACAATACTGTGATTCAAATGGGGAAAGCAGAGCACACGAAACGTGACATAGACAAAACCATGATTTCACGTTCAGTAGCTACTTATGCTTAATTTTAGCTACAGAAACGGGTGGAAGACGGGTGGAGTCGCTAGCCTGTCGCTTAAAACGTAGCTAAATCTATTTCCTTAGTCGCCTCTTACGACGTCAACGGAAGAAACAAAGAGGTGTTATTCTATTCCGACACAAAAAAGAAACAATTTTAAGAAATGGTTTTTCCTACAAAGATCAAGAGCACAATCGATTACCGTAGTCAAAAAAATTGTCCCCAAAAATTCCGTTACTTTCGTTACTTAGTAGGTACTGCTAGAACGGAATGGAATAATAAAATTAGTACCTATCCAAAATTAAGGACATTTTTTTTCTTCAGTTTGTATCGAAAGCGCCTACGATCCTGTGCATGTAAAATCTTTATTCAAATTTAAAAAAGGACAGTTTTTTTTAAATGTCCGGCTGCCGGCAGCGGTCGGCTACTAAACACGCTGAATATGACCTAAGTCAGATACAAATACAAATAAAAAAAGTATCGCGTTATCGCAAGTCGCGTGTTTAAATTCAAATAGAGCCACCTGTATCCACAGTTTTGGTATCAAATCGCAGGTAAGCAAACTTTTTTCAAGGATTCCTTAATTATCTTACGAGATCGCAGTTTTTTATCCCTTCCGCGCCATTTGGCTGAGCATTGTATTATTTTACGAAGATAAATAACGGGTAATATCTGTGAAAGGGATTCTTTGTTTATTGGTGATTTGGACTGCACGCGTTTCCTTGATAAAAGGATTTTATTAAAGTCCCGGACGTGAAATGACTTAAATTAAAACTTGAAAGATACCGGTTTTATTTACTGCCCGCATTTAGCGCGAAAAAAACTGTTCCTTTTATTATGCTGCTCTTTTCTAGTTTGATTTTGTGTTGTCTTTAAACGAGATCGTGCAAACGGTAACGGAATTGTTTTCAAAAAAATTACGTAGGTAAGGGCTTTAATAAAAGTTAATTGATTCCTCTGTGGGACGATAATTACCCATACATTTTGAAGTATCTAATTTTCGTTACACAAAGGAAGCGATCGCGATTTTGTTTTAACTAACACTTAAATTATGTAAAAAAAAACAACTTAACAAAGTCTAAACAACTGTACCTATATTTTTGACATAATTATTAAGTTAGTTTTCCCTACAAAATATTCTGGTTGATTTCTGGTTAATTTCCATGTGGTTACATTTTGTATTCTCTGTGTACCGCATTTGGGAATGAGTTTTGTACATTGTGTTATTATGTCTATGTCTGATCATTGAACACAGTATTTTCGATATTAGAATATACAGGGCGGAAGGAAATTGACCATGAGTATTTTGACCCGATTTTAACCCGTGGTCGGGTATACGCGTCTGAATAGCCCTGTAAAATATTTCCAGAAAATATTATTTATTAATTGTGGGAGACAAATATTTTATCACTTTTCAGATCCCAACGTAAGTCCCGTTAGTCGGCGCGTACGCACATCATTCGAGATTTCGAAGCAACGCGGTTGACTACGAGTCCGTACAAAAGACTGGGCAATATTTTCAGATTTTCACATGCAAATACCACATTTTTTTACATGAAAATTCCGGAAAAATTTTCAAGGGTTTTTAGACGCGTTTACCAGACCACTGATTATAATATTTACCGTCAATTTCCGGCCACCTGTACTAAATCAGAAATTATTTAAATTAGTCGTGTTTTAAATTATATTGTAGCATCAGACAAGTCATCCTAAAAAGCAGAGCTGCTCCGAATTTAAACTTGTAAGCTCTGGTTGTTTAGAGGCAAGGTCGATACCTAATCATAGATAAAAAACCGGCCAAGAGCGAGTCGGACTCGCACACGAAGGGTTCCGTACCAAAAAAGCAACAAAACACGATTTTTAAGGGAGCCCCCCTTAATAATTTTTATTATTTTGATTTTAGTATTTGTTGTTATAGCGGCAACAGAAATACATCATCTCTGAAAATTACAATAGCCTAGCTCTTACCGTTCCTGAGATACAACCTGGTGACAGACGGACAGATAGACAGACAGCGAAGTCTCAGTAATAGGGTCCCGTTTTCACCCTTTGGGTACGGAACCCTAAAAATATCTGCATTCTCTCATAAAGTTTTGAAATTATAGCATTGGCCACACTATTCATATCGCGCTTTTTAAAAGCGCCAAAGACAATGTTTTTTTTAATCATCACCGCAGCTGACAGGCACGAGCGCTCGCACGAGCCATACGCATCCGTCTTAATTGTTGCCATGCCGAAAAAATATAAAAAACGCGGGATAAAAAGTGAATTTGGCAAGGAAGGTAAAAAGACAGGAAGAGGCGCGCTGCGGCCACTTCCGCGGTTTCCGTAAGGTTGGCTTAGTGTAGATATTCCAGGAACAATTGTTACGCTGTAAGAACAAACAAAAATCGTGAAGAGTGCAACACTTTGTAAAGAAATTATATAACGGTATGTATTAAGCGACGGTAAAATTTAGTAGGTACAGTTCCAGTTGCAAGGTTTGGAGCAGTAGGGGAAAATTAGCACAACGCTTTTACCACGATAAAGCGATGCGCCAACTTACCCTCACTAATCCAAAACCTTGCCAAGTTAGAAGCCGGGGACGTGAAAGTCAACACGATTGTAATTAACTGCATTGGCATTTTCAATTACCAATTTTCTGTCTTTGACCTCAATACAAGTACTAAAATATAAGGATATCCACAAACGCTAAAATAATAAATAAAAATTGGTCCACAATCAGTAACTTCTAGTCACAATATTGTCATGATTTGTTCATTTTGGTTTAATAAAGATAAATGGAATACGGCTTGTGGCGTATCCACGATAACCTTTCCGAATTACAGCGCAAAGACCAACTTTTTTCTTAATTTGATCAGCAATTGTTGGGCCAAAACGCCTCTTAAAAAAAGGGAAATTTAAAAAAAGAACGACGCGTGCTCAACTCTCGTTTTTTACGGAAATAAACCATTAGAAAGGTTTTGAATTTTTTACAGTTTTCGTGTAGATGTGTAATTAATTTTGCGCAGCATGTGGCTGATAGATGTGTGCAGATGCTGGCTGGTTTGGCGCGTAGAGAAAGTGTTTAAGAGAAAAAAAACTCTTTAGCAGATAGCAACACAGCTTTGCTCTATGGTTCTATGGTACGTTCAATTTAAATTGGGCCACATTTACATTGAACACTTAATAATGTTTGGCTAATTTGGCATAAAAAAAAGTGTTCACAGATAATTTATCGTTTTAACAAAAGAGCAATATTTGATAATATTAATAAACCATTTCGTTTTTGAGACAAACCTACAAAGAGAGGGAACGCCCTAAGAGTTGTTACGTATAGTCCTCGAAATCTAACTTGCCAAGATTTTAAGTAGGTATGCGCTTCACTTTTTTCATTACACCTCTACTTGAATCCTAAAAATACCTATGCTAGAGGTGGCTACGAAACGCGAAATAGTCATGCCTTTGTCTATGTAGCGTTTCGAGTGCTCGCCCTACCCCACTAGAGCAGAAAAGCGTGATTTACGATGTGTTACAAAAAAAACGATAAAATTTTTAATAAATAATTACTGTAAAAAATATTGTAAGCCCTTGTAAGCTGTCTCGTAATAGAACTGAAGTTATCATAGATCATTTAACAGAGTGTCTTCTTTGACGGATTTCAATTTTTCGTTGAAAAAGGGTTGTAAACTCAATAAGCGGAATTTTTATTTTTATTCAAATGTTGTAAATTGACTCCTTATAATCATGGGGTCATTTCTGCTTTACTCGTATTTTTGTGACACGCTGTATAAGCTCATGCATAGCCAAATTATTACTAATATAATAAGTTTAGTATAGTCATCAACTTATGACTGAACAAGGCAAGTCAAATTACATTATAAAACAACTGACTAATGCCCAAGGATCGCGGCGGAAACCCGGCACATGCCGTGGATAAAAAAAGATAAAATTGTCGATGGCAAACCATAGGTTTATTCAGGCATTTTTTGCCCGTGCACTTTTTAGCAATTTTTTTCCGCGATCTGCATATACGTTGTTTTTATAGTGACCAGATGTCGTATGCATATGACATTTTTTGTTCGCGGTGCGATTTTTAGTGGTTTATCTCAACTTTTTTGATGGCAGATGTTAATCGGTGGATATTGTTGAGCTCTAATTGACGTTTTAAAACATTTATGGTTTTATATAAACGTTTCACGAAGTTTTAATTAATGACTCGTATTTTTAATTCACGAGTGCTGGTCGTATGCTTCAGACATCGTTCAGCACACCTGCAGTTGCCGAAATAATTGTTAATTGTGAACTTTCATCACTTGAAAATTACATGATTTTTTTTTCCAAATTTAATTTTACATTCTCGTGTGGAGCCGAGTTAAAATAGCACCTCCCCCTTTCTTCTGTGGGTGTCGAAAGAGTCGACTCTGGGAGAGGGTTAGTGTATTGTGAGTGATGGGCTAGCAATCTGTCATCGCAATATCACGTTTAATCTCGGTATCCTGAATTTGCTAAACGTGGCACTTGATTTTTGAATTCATGTTGTCTGCCTACCTTCTTTGGAATACAGGCGTGAGAATAATTATATATGTATGTAATTTTACATTTAATTTTGTCTTCGCGTGAATCTTTGAGCGCAAAATCACAGTATTTTTATGTCTAGATAAAAAACAAAGAAGAAATTTGACTGAAGATCTTTCAATAATAAAGCGTTTCAGTTAAAAAATGTTTTCCCGCCTACAAAAAGTTAAAACCAAAAACTATTGACACTATTAGTAGAAAAGTGTATGTGAAAAAAAAACTGCCTTGTTTATTTCATGTACGTTTCAGCCATTGCCTATTGTTCTACGAGCGCGTACGACCTCTACTGTACCTACCTATTTACCTAGTTCGACACCACGAAAGTATTATCACAAGGAAATTATGCAAAAATGTAGATTTTTGACGTATTTCACTAACTTTGGACTTCAGTATAGTTAAAACTCAAAAGTCAAAAATAATTTTCATTTTTTGGTGAAGATCATGGTCACAGAAGTTTGTAAATTTAAAAATAAACCGAATACTAATTAATTACCAATCTATTTACTAACTAGCTAACATTTTTTACTGTCGGGCTTAGAATAACACCTCTCCATTTCTTTCACGAATGTCGTAAGAGGTGACTAAGGAAATACCTTAATGTCTGCTTTAGGCGATAGGCCGGCAACCACTATTAATACCTCTTTCATATTATAACCTAAAATTATGCTGAAAGTGGTTACAAACCGCGAAATAGGTTTTGACTATGTATTTTATACACACACGCGGTCACGCCTGTATTCCCAAGAGGGGTAGGCACGCTAGGCAGAGCACATGAATTCAAAAATCCAGTGCCACTTTTAGCAATTTCAGTGTAACCAGATGGTAAAACGTGATATCGCAGTGACAGGTTGCTAGCCCATCGCCCACAATACACTAACCCTTTTCCAGAGTCGACTCTTACGACACCCACGGGAAGAAAGGGGGAGGTGCTCTTCTAACCCGGCACCACACGGGTATGTATTTTATATACATAGTATTATTATTGCCATTTCGAATACAGGCTTATGTAACCATGACCTGTGTTCGACTCCTGGTCAATTTTTGTTGGTTCACCATTATTTCGGAGATTTTTTTAGACAACCCCTCGAGATATATTTTCTAATGTATTAAATATGATATTAAATACTTAAACATAATGACTGAAGGTCGTTGTTAGTTGGATCTTAAACCACGAAACTTATTTCCTTAGTCGCTTCTCACGACATCCACGGGAGCAATAGAAAGGTGTCATCTGAAATAGTCCCTTCAGAACTAGTACCAGGGTGGCATAGGTCAACAGGCAGTCGCGTGGCAGTCCATCATTTATCTAACGACTGCCAATCACCACTTAACTTTCAACTAAACCGACCGTTGAGTTCCAACCAATCAGACGGATTTCGCGGAAATATTAGCTGGCTATCATGCGTTTAATAAAATAAAATATAATTGCTATTCAAAAACAAATAATTCGTGGGCCCGCGGCGCAGGGCACAGTCAAAAGGTTTTCGATTTGAATAAATCAATCCTTATAGAAATGCATTCTTATACAGGAGATGTTAGGTTTGACAGGCATTTAAGGCCTCCTGTGTGGTGTCGGGCTTAGAATAATATCTATCCATTTCTTCCATGGATGTCGTACGGCGACTCAGGAAATATTAAGGTATGCTTTAGGCGACAGGCTAGCAACCTGTAACTTTTGTACCTCTTTCATAAATGTTTCAACATAACATTACGCTAAAAGTGGCTACAATTCCTGAAACAGTCTTGGTTTTGACTATGTAGAGCTTCGTGTGCTCTGCCTACTCCATTTGGGAACATCAAATGTTAAGTCCCGCACTGCTTTAGGCTATCTTTTTTGAAAGCGGTAATCTCTCAAAACATAGAATGATTTTTTAATAATCTTAGAAAAAAATGATTTAAATATTACTAGTTATTGGGAGTTGAAATTATTGTTAAACAATTGAGTAGATATGTATGATCACGATTGTTTCAAGAGTGAGTTAATGAGGTTTGTTTAAAGAATTTGTAAAATTTCATTAAGTAGTTATTGTTGCGGATTATTTTTGTCGCATTCCTGATACAGCAATTACACCTTTCATTGCTACTGTCGTGACGCATTCCAATTAAAAGTCTGAGAGCGCCGCAATGGAATGCAATTCACACATTACTGACACGTAATATTTATAATAAATGCTTATTACCTGTATATCATATTACACCTGTCTGTTTTCACGTTTTATAGCCTCCGACTGAACCAGTTGCTTATTTCTCGTAAGAAAGCCAGTCAGGGCAATAGTAATTCCACGCGAAATATTTCATAGACAAAACTATGACTACTTCACGTTTTGCTTAAGGCGGCAGACTAGAAACAACTCAAACCCAAAATTATGCTGGAAATAGCTACCAAGTGTGAAACAGTAATGGTTTTGTCTGTGTCTCGCGTTTCGTTTGCTCTGCCTACCACATTCGGGAACACAGGCGTGATTGTATGTATGTAAAAACAGATGAAAGACGTTTAATGTTACAACGAGGAGGCTAAACATCTCGTTCAAAAAACACGTTCCTTGAATCACAGCTCCAAACCGAGCATTGCTCCGTCTTTCTCCACCCTGTATCCTGCACTTTTTCGTAGCAATTTTAGAGGTCGACTTTTTGAAGAGTTTTTTCTGCAGATCGAGCCAATTATGCACATTTTTGCCGTCGCGGTCCGTTTGACGCTTGCCTCATACTTAGCTCTGGATTCCATCAAATAAAAATCGGGAGGAACCCTTTTTGTCCGGGTTTTTGTCGGTATATTGATGAGCACCAGGTTTTGATGGAATTTCTGCGGGCTTTGGGTATGCGGCCGGCAATGACTATGAATGTGGTATGTTGGTAAGACCGTGGACTGTTGCAGGATTGTTATCCATTAGCGATCAGTTTTGTAGTGAAATGGAACAGATAGACGCACGTCGAGAATATTTAGCATTATTTTATTTTATTGGAGAACAAACAGAGCACTTACTTAGTAACTAGCTCCCGCTAAAACATACAGGTCATAGTATTATGCACTTACACTAACAGCGATTTTATAGATAGATAGATAGATAGATGTCTTTATTTCGTTTTGAAAATTACATTACATTCGATATGTCAAAATATAACAAATTCACAAAAGGATCGTCCAATAAGTAAATAATTAAAACAAATAAAATAAGTATGAATGAAATGTCAAAATAAATTAAATTTGAAATACTATCACACTAAAAATAATGTAAAATAAAATGTCAAAAATAAATTAATAAAAATAAATAAAAACAAAAAGTAAAACACTGCAAATCACACAATGTGATAATGTCATAAGAATTGCATAAAAATTAAAAAATACTGTCAAAACACATATAACAACGTAAAACAAGGTTTCATAAATTTTGTTTTTGAACTTATAATCATACTGAACATTGTCATTTCCTAACGAGTCGCTGCATAGACAACAAATATTTCACATAACGATTACTTTATAAATATTCCACATGACTAACTATTCAAACATGCTCACTCAAAACAAAATCGCGGTGTATCTCAAAACATGCTAATCTAAAAGTCCTATTTAAACAAAGTGCACGCTGCCCCACTTGCAAAGCACACAATCCTGTCACAAGACAATCACCTGTCAAAACAAGTCCAACACAGGTGACACAGCACCTGACTTGACCATCTGACCATCTGACCGCACGCTACTGTGGCATAATTAACAATTGCCCTAGACCGTAATGAAGACACATCTATGAAAATTAAAAAAAAAAATTGACTTGAAATTAAAGTAGCGTGTGGTTGTGGAATCGACGCATTTTTGGAATTCGAATCCGTTTAAAAATGGATTTTTTTTTAAAATAAAGTACAAATGGCCAGTCTACTCATTGTTAGACGTATATAAATGTAGGTGTAACGTGTAAAATAACGGCTTTTCTAATCTTCCATGTTCATAAAGTAGAAAATCTGAAAAAATTGTACCTACATAATTGAAGTTTACTTATACAAAGTTTACAGGAATGACAAATGAAATGAAATTAAATGAATTAAATGGAAACGAAATGAAATTAAAATAAATGAAAATGAAATAAAATAAAATTAATTTACTCTAGAACATTCTCCATATAAACTAACAACACAAACATAAAACATAAACTCTACATAATTTACATAAAGTGAAACAGCCACGCGTCATAGCTATAACACTATTTATTTAATAAAGAATGGCACTTAAATATCATCAAAGGTTCGCCATTTCTGCTCTAGATATTACAATTTTTTAGATAGAAATGGTATTACCAATAGCTGGGGTTTTAATCACCTCGACGTTTCGTCCGTGTTAGAGCGAAAGTCAGAAGTAAACTGCAGCGCGACCAAAATGTCGAGGTAGATTGCACAATGTAACTAAGAATAACATGATTAAGTCCCGCAATGAGTGAAAATCACAATAATGTTAATGAGTGTTTTAATTAATTGTACATACACCGAATACATGGTACAGTCTCGTGCAGAGAAATGTAACACCCTAGTACTTTTCTCAGCAGCTGACCGTACATCAGGTGGCAACAGGCAACCAATTCTTTACTGTGCGACCAATAGATGTCACTTGGCAGCCACCTAAAACTAATCATTCACTTGTAAATCTTTTATTAGCTCGAAATAAATTATTTTTAATGGTAAAAGTGGGCTGCGAAACGTTTATCTTGAAAAAAACTAACGTCTTAAGGCGAGGTATTCCAAGGGAGACGGAATTGAAGGTTGCAAGATCTAATGTTTTACATACTTTCTGCTAAATGACAGTCTTGAAAAAAATACATATATGTTATACGTAAAGATATTGCCTAAGGAACGTGCTAATTGGTTACACGATAGGATGTACTTTCCTCGATCATATAAATTCTCGAAAACAGGCAAAAATAAAAACTAAAACCCATTATTTGGTTTTATTCTTTTTAATTTCTACATATTTTTATATGGAAATATTTATCTTTAAGTACTACAGAGAACCTGCTAAATTATAGTTTTCAATCGATGTTGTTTATTTTTTAAATTCATATTTATTCTAAAACTTGACCGCGTGCCCAACGTATTGACAACCTGCCGCGTCGCCCGCTACCCCGCCTTCGCCTTCTTTTGCGCGAGAGGGACGCGGGGTACAAATCTAGTAGAACCTCGCCTTAAATCAAGTTTCACTCGACATGCTGCCAAACGTCCACTGCGCGCCACCTCTCTGTCAGCACAACCACCGCAGTTAGCGAGGCCCCTAGATGAAGGGCAACCCCCGAAACATGTCGATTTTTTGTTGAATTCTTCAAATGTATGTGTTCTTATCATAGTATCTAAACTAAAGTCTATCATTATTTCTTTTTTGATGACTTTTCACTTTACTTTCTTTCTTGTTTTATAGTTATACTATTTAGGGGCTCGAGTCCGCGGCGCACAAAAAGTCTGCGTGGATTGTATATGCAATGTGCGCCGGACTTTTTGCGCGTCGTGTGCGTTTCTGCATGTAATTCCATAGATTATATTTTCACAGACTAAAAAGTCCGTCGCGGATAGTCTGTCGTCTGCGCAGGGCTTTACAGATTTATTATAGCAAAAGGACATCGATCGCAATATTTATTTTAGTAAACGCATTATTGTATTTAAACAGCAATGTTTTGCTATGAAGGGATGGATTGTACATGTAAAAGGGTTTTACGAAGCACCCTACGGCTGAATTGGATTATGGCCGTTGACAACAAACAGTGCCTTTTATCTGTCAATGTCAAAACAAGTTTTTTTTTTATATTTTTTTAAGTTCATGAAATATTGACTTAAGTGCCACAATCGTAATAATCGTGATTCGATGTTACATAACGATGGACAATGTTTTATTTTATCTGTAGACAGAAGTGTCTTTTCTATCATTTGAATTTCGATTTTAAAATTTTCTCAATAAAAACGAAAAGATTTTTGAATCATTGTCAAAAGTGAATCTGAGCAATTACTGTTTAGAGACACCTTGAAGGTATATCACCCCTATAAAAGTATTAAGACCACATGCTCAAATAAAAAGGGTTTTATCACATCACATCAGGCACTATGGAGAAGTGCCTTCGGCTCGTGCCGGCAGTTTTTTTTCAAATGCGGAAGACGGGCGAAAGCAAATATGCTATGCAACCTTCTAAAAATTTTGCAACTCAAAATTAAAATCTTGACAATTTTATATCGAAACGCATAATAGTTTTGGTTGAAAATAAAAATTGGGTTTGTTTGAGTTGAGCCTTTATGACACTTGAATTTACGTTGTCAGTTAACAAAAGGCACACTCCACAGTCAAGGAGATATCGAGTTTCTTAACAAAAAAAGACAACACATGCCGAAATCTGATTACACCATATTTGATCAAAGGGGTTGCCATTTGCCAAACATTGCGAAAAAAAAGAAAAAACCGAACGCGCGTTTCTGCACCCGCGCTTTTTTAGCCATTTCGTTTTGGCAGATGTCCGCGAGTAGAAACTGTGAAAGGGTTAATAGTTTTTAATAAAAAATGGCAAAGGCATCTGTAAACAACGGTCGGTTATGGATTGGCTGTCAAATCTGCTATTTGTAAGCCATTTAACGGGATCATTAATTTAGTGCGTTAAATGGACCTTTTGTTTTTTTTTAATAACGGAAGAGGATACACGGTGCATGTGGTGTAGGAAAATTGCATTTTTATCGTTAATGGTTTGTGTTTAGCTCTTTATCGATGATAGCGTTAAAAACATGTAAAAGGTGCAATTTGCTTACTAGCACCAGACCATACGGCCTTAATAGCTTCATAGCAATCAATTTCCATTTTCTCATATGATCCAGTCAATAAAGACGAGTTAAAGGGGTTACCTGGAACGTTTTCCGGGAGTTTTGAAAATTGGTGAATTTATAGATTTTGATGTGCTCTTTCCGAATTTCAACTTTGCCACCTCGTATCTTTGCCGCTAACGCCGCCATATTGGAAAAATGGCGCGTAACAGCAGTTTTTTGACAATATCTCCTGTCTGTCTCATTTTACGATAAAACAGTGTATTACAAAATAAAACTAGAGGCAATTTCCTACAATTTGTGTCTTAGTGTTTATTTGATAAAGTCAATAGTTTTTGCGTACGAGCGCCACAAAGTACACTTCGCAAATTGTGTTGGTAAGCGCATAACTCAACAACGCCTGGACCAATTTGGCCAATTCTTTTTTTAACATGTTTGTCGAAGTTCAGGGAAAATTTATACGGTAAGAAAGTATTAAAAATATCGAAAATATTGTTATCCTATACAAACTTTATCGACTCGAAAAAACAGTAAGCACCGTAGGATTTCAGACATCTTACGCGTTTTTGGTAAAATGGTTTCTAGTTTAGCTCAAAAAAGACGCAAGCGCCGCAAAATTTCATACGTCTCACGCTTTTTTGCGAGCAAAATAGAAGTACCTATTTCGTTCATTATACGAGCACTGAAGTCGGTAAAGTGTTAGTTTCTTTCATATTGTTAATGAATTAGCCCTTAGATATTAATAACTCCCTAAGATATGGCTGTCAAAACCTCTATTGAATGACAAAAGACAAGCTGAGTTTTTCGTGGAGTAGTGTTAGAGTACACTTTGTGGCGCTCGTACGCCAAAACTATTGACTTTATGAAATAAGCACTAAGACAAAAATTGTAGGAAATTGTCTCTAGTTTTATTTTGTAATAGACTGCTTTATCTTAAAATGAGTCAGACAGGAGATATTGTCAAAAAACTGCTTTCACGCGCCATTTTTCCAATATGGCGGCGTTAGCGGCAAAGATACGAGGTGGCAAAGTTGAAATTCAGAAAGAGCACGTCAAAATCTATAATATTACCAATTTTCAAAACTCCCGGAAAACTTTCCAGGCAAAACTACCCACTGATCACACTAATACAAAAGTATGTATTTCTAAAAGGTATTTAAACCGAAACAATTTTGAGCCAAAAATTGTATAGTTTTAGAAAATGTCGTGCCTACACTTATAGTACTTACTATAACTTCAAAAATAAAGCACGAATGACATTATTACTCTGAAAAAAAAAATTGTTTATGGCAGCGTAACTTTTTTAATTGTCTACGCCGGGGGCAAGGCCTAAAATGGCGCGTCGCCACCGTCCCATTGCAATTCGGCTGTGCCGATGCTCTCAGCTTGATTTAATTAGTGTTTTAGACCTAAACGCAGGCCGGTGGAACGGTATTCAACAAATTAGTTAGTGATTTATTTGAAACCAATTAACTTGCTGACTGCAAGCTGAAAAATTGATCGTAAACATCTAATTGTTTTATCTTGTTTTATGGAGGCAGGCCACGATTAATCAAGTTTATCCCTATTCATATTATAGCGAAAGCGAATTCGGTTTGTTACCATTTCGCGCTTCAACCAGTGAAGTGATTTCTTTCTAGAGAGAAATTTCGGTATAGAGATAATTTGACTTTTTAATTTATCCTAGAAAAAATATGGGGTTGAGCAAATTGGACGCAGACTATACGAGAAACTCGAGCTCAGTTTTCACAGGCAAGATATAAAAAAATGTAATTAAATAAAATCACAATTTCTTTATGTCTGTATCGAAGCAGTGCTGTCATGATCTTAATTTTTTTAAAACAAATAGTGTTCTAGAATATTTTTAATATGTGTAGGTACATTTAAAATCCATTGCAAACATTTATTTTATGCCAGCCTTACTCTAGCCAGCAACATGCACTCATGCACGCCACCTACTGGCCTAATCCTACAGTAGGTACCTAATTACAATTTAATTACTAACTAACTAACTACTGTTCCACCGGTCACAAAGACGCGTCCTTCATAAATACAACAGTGATCAAAAACTCTATACGTTTGGTCACTCCTGACCAGAATCCACGGATCCCTGCTTTAAGAAATATCAGCTGAATCTCGAAGCAGTTAAGTCACTTGTATTTGTACTCGAGGATCTCCTAAACCTGGTCGTTCCTTACTACGGTATGCTCCGTAAAGATAATCTTTCCTTGTACGGAGATGAAAGGGTAGCCCTAATGAATTTCCAGGATAAAAGTTTTTCATATGTTTCGTGGCATATCGCAATAATAAAGATGTTTGTTTATTTGGATTGATTTTAAGATTTATGTTCGATATGCTTGATATAGAAAATTTGAGATATTTTTATTAGTCAGACTCATCCACATTAATTTGATGGTATCTTTTGCGGTCAGATAAGAACCTTATTAACATAAAAGCTTATTAGTATTTTTATTCTAGATCTAGTTTAAGCTTATTATGCTTAGGTACAGTCACGAACCGAAATTGTTGAGCCACTTGCCACTGTTCGTAATTTAGACGTGTAATCAGTAATCAATGACCAATATGACCGACTTGATGTCAGCTATTGGATTAGTATTGCACGACCAAGGTACAAACCAAAGTAAGTGGCTCAACAATCCCTGTTCGCGATGGTTCATGTATTCATTCAAACACACATCTCGTTTGTATTCCAATATGGGGTTGGCAGAGCACGTAAAAACGAAACGCTATACACAGTTAAAATTTTGTTTGTTTACCGCTTCATAGCGACTTTTAGCAAAGGTGACATGTTGCTAGACTGTTGCCTAAAGCAATTTTCCTTAGTCACATCTTTATTCCCTTGTTATTTTAAACTCTAAATAATAGTAAGTAGTAGCAATAGAACCCCCAGTAACCTTAAATAATAGTAGAGCAACATTTTGGAATTCAATTCATTTAAGTCAAGAAATAAAACAGTAGCGTTAAAAACAAAAACCTATAATAGAACTTATAAAAATAAGCATCGGCGTCCAGCCACCGCAGAAAACTTCAGCAAATATGACAAAAAACGTTCAAACGTTCCTCCGAATCGGCCGCATCACTTTTTACCATCGCCAAGTTAAGTTTTTGCGGTCCAAAACAAAAGCTTACATTTTTTTAAGTGACAGCACTACGTTTCTTGTAAATTAACCTATTGTTTTAAATCATTACGGCCAGAAAATTCGGAGTGATGGGATCAGGCTTGCCGAAAATGTATTTGGGGACTAGGGATGTCACGAATATTCGTTTTCGCATAATGCGCATCATTTTCAACATTCGCATTTTCGAATGCGAATGTGTGCAGCGCCTTTAGTGTATTGAAAACGATCATAGATTCGAAAACGATTTCGTTTGCGAATTAACGCGGAATTGTATGGAGAGGTGTCGACCGCGGCAGTTGTGCAAACGTCTCAGTTTCCATACAATGCCCCGTTAATTCGTAAACTAAATCGTCATCGAATTCACCATCGGTTTGAATACTCTAGCTCTAGCTAGACGCTCGGTCGCGTTTTGTCTCGCTCGCTCGATGTTGATATTGTTGATTTTATAACATTTTTTTTGTGTTACCTACATTTATTTCAAAAATACTGTTTGTGTTCAATTATAATTTTGTTATAATGTTGATTTTGTGGCAGTAACTTTTTGTTTGATTTCATTAAAAATACTATTTATCTGTGGTATTACAATTCGCATTCTCATTCGTACATTCGCATCCTCGACATTCTATTCGCGAATGTGTAAATTTTGACATTGGCGACATCCCTAGGGTCTGTGGTATCCCGACAGGAGCCTTATATAGGGTGGCTTAGGTCAAATGGGTCGGTGGGGTAACGCCTTCAGGGAATTCGTCAGTGGTCGAAGGATGAATTCCGGAGACGTGTAGAAACGTGATGCCCTGTTTTGTGAGATAGTCTCTCTGGACGGTGATTCGATTTGTACGTGTGTGTGTCTTCTAGACATACATACATGCAGTCACGCCTATGTTCCCAAATGGGGTAGGCAGAGCACACGAAACGTGAAACAAAACCATGACTATTTCACGCAACGCACCCACTTCTAGCATAGTTTTAGGTTTGAAAACAGATGGAAAAGGTACTTAGTAGAATATAATAGTGACAGGTTGGTAGCCTTGTCGCCTGCAGCATACCTTAATCTATTTCCTTAGTCACCTCTTACGACATCCACGGAAGAAATGGAGAAGTGTTAGGTATTGTAGCACAACACCACACAGGACCAAGTCAGGTCAATTGGTAGGTATGTAAGTTGGTACCTATGTACAACTCTGTGTTGTGTCGGGTCTAGGGGCGGGTTTTTAACCGACTCCAAAAAAGGAGGTTCTCATTCTCAATTTGGCTGTATTTTTTTTATCACCAGTCTATCATCGCCTAGCTGCCGTAAACACACGCAAAAGTTTTCCTATGTACGTTTCTGAAGTTATAATAGGTAGGTACATTGTTTAGAAGATTTTATTCAGTTGTGACAGGAAATGTGGAGTATGCGGGAGGTTTAAACCAAATTATTTTTATTTCTCAGTTTTGCAACATGTACAGTTAATATCGTCGCAAAACTGACAGTTAAAAGTGGAATACTTATTTTAACTTAATTCTGTGTAAAAATAACCTAACGTGTGAGGTTAAAAAGTACAAATTGATACAAATTCGTAAATGTTATCACTGACATGGGTAAGTATTTAAAGTAGGTTTTGGGTTATAATTTAAACAAAAGAGAAGCCGTGAGCCATGAATGAATGTCAAATTGTATAAACTAGAAGTTTTTTCCGCATCGTATAATTTTCTGTACGTATTTATTCTAAATCTGTAAACATATAAACAAACTTAACGTCTTATAAGTTTAATCTTCCGAATACTTTTGCAAAGTCACTGCGTTCTTTAAGATAGTGAGACAGATCTGTCTTCAAGTTAATTTTGCTTTATCTTAAGATACAACAATAAACTTTAACGATCTGAGTATGACGTTTAATTTTTAGTTTACATTGGCCTGTCAGAGATAATTTCCTTGTTTGTGTACAGTCGGTTATAACTTATAAAATACGAATCTACAAAGAACAAATTAAAAGTCTTTCAAAGACCTATGTAACCTACTTATGTATAATTATGTGTTTAAGTAAATATTGTCGTTTCTAAAACTTATGTGTATACTTACTTATTGTATTACAGACATATGTATACAGTCATACACACAACCGTGTGGTGCCGGGTTAGAATAGCACCTCCCCCTTTATTCCCGTGGGTGTCGTAAGAGTCGACTCTGGGAAAGGGTTAGTGTATTGTGGGCGATGGGCTAGCAACCTGTCACTGCAATATCACGTTTAACCATCTGGTTACCCTGAATTAGCTAAACGTGGCACTGGATTTTTTTAATTCACGTGCTCTGCCTACCCCTCATGGGCATACAGGCGTGAGAATATGTATGTGTGTGTATGTATGTGTCATATACACAAACACACATCCCGCTTGTATTCCCAAATGCGGTTGGGAGAGCACTCACAGCGTTTCATAGTCAAAACCATGACAATTCCACATTTCGGAGCCATTTTTTGCATATTTTATGTTTTAAGTTAAATAAAAGAGGTAGAATAGTGACATATTGTTAGCCTGACACCTAAAACATGACTTAACTTATTATTAAAAATGTTTTTTGCAATGTATTAAAAAAGGCGACTAAGAAATACATTAATTTGGGTATTTTGTACTTTCTATTTGTATCAATTTTACTATCTCACTTAAAACCATCATCATCGTCATAAATTTTTGCCTAGGTACGTCCTAAAGCTAGGCACAGTCGTCCTCTGAACATGAGAGGGCTGTGCTCTTTCCACACAATCTTAATATAGTTAAAAACTAAAATTGCCAACAGTGGTCTGAAATATAAAATACCTAGTAACCTAACCTAATGTGACGTCTGATGTGCTCTGTTTACTCTGTTTGGCCAATAAGGTGTAATAATATATCTAATGGTGGTACAATTTCCGATGTACTTTTCTAGAACACAATCTAAATCGTATTTAAACAAGACAACATAAACGATTCCAGACGATGATTTCGTCTCGTTGCCCCCAAATAATTCATTTTTTTACGCGCCTGTAAGTCCTTCAATACTTTACATACATATCTTACGCGTATGTTCCATTATTTATATTGGTTATGATGGTTTCATACATAAATTTGTAACTACGTCAGATGTTTGATACCATTTTTTTGCTGAATAAACAATATTTTCTAGAAATGATTGTTTAGAAATCCTGTTCCTGTTTACTTTTACCTACTTGGTGACTTTTCTTAGCTATGTTATGTTTCAACAATATAATTAGGTGTTAATTGAAACTTAAAATACCCTGAATCGATAAAAGCGAAAGCGGATGTGGGAAAGACTTTAAGCAAAAATCTTCGAAACTTCGTTAACGCGATGTAGAACACTTTGACAGTTGGCGACGTTTGTGGAAGAAGTTCTGCTACTGGACCATAGGAGGCGCTAGGGTCGCTACACGGGTTTTGATCGAAAAAATCGACTGACTTGTGTTGTATGAAATTGTGCATAAAATTTATCACGTTAGTACCTTGACAAGTTCGTAGAACCTTGTCATTGGGAACCTTTATTGCCTTATCAAGATCTTAGTGACAAGCGCGGCCAAAGCTGACAGTAAGGGTTCCCGTGAAACGTAAACCTGACAAGGCATAGCGCCACCAACGAGCCGGTACTTGTTAATGACTTAATAAATTACTGCATATAATTGTACACTCGTTTGATTCACGACCGGCTGCCCTAACAGAATATATTCCAAATGTCATGGCCAGAATCCGTAAAATGTATGTTTTACGACCAGATAATGATCATTATTAAGATTTCGCAGCGTTTTACTCGCGCTTAATCATACAATGAAAATGCAGGTGTAAGTATTGCAGTCAACTTGCAGAAATGCATTTTTATTTAATTCTTACGAAAGTTAAAGTTGCTATGTCGTATAGCACAGACATTGCTTAGTATCTATTGATATAAATGGTTGATTCATGGGTGAAAGTAGGGGGTTTTCCACTGTACGAAATTAGTTGTAGTAAAGTGTTGATTTACAAGTGTTGACATAAAGAGGAAGAAATTGAGGACGTTTTGGAAAGGTCAGATCAGAAGTACCCCACCAGCATGTGTGAAGAGATCGATGAATATGGAAGCGAAAGAGGTACCTACGTCAGGATCGTCGGAAGTGGAACTAAGTGGTCTCAGTCTACCCTTGTGGGAAAGAGGCGTGACGATATGAATATTAAAAAGTTAAGTTTATTACTTACGTAAGTTTAAATGGTAAATATTACTAGTAATTAAATAGTAACGTTAATGCCTTACAATCCCAGAAAAGTGCGTTATTATACGGGGATAGTTAAGTATTAACGAATTATTCGCGGGCAGAACATTGTCTCAAGCAAAACCCGTGCAGCGTTTGTATCTCTTTCTTGTAAAAAAACATGACAAAATAACAAGCATAGATATTCACAAGTACAAAGGCGAACATTCCTAAAAAGATCTCTTCCTGCTGACCACTCTATTCCACTTGCTACGATCCTGAAATACCTACCTCTTTTGCTTCATTTATAAATCTTCGTCAGTTTCTGGTCCTCATGACCTTTTTCTAAAGTGTCCCCGTGTTGGTCAAGGAACGTCCGTCTAGGTCTAGGCATTCCCCTCCCATCCACACTCCCCGTATAAATCTTCTTTCATCTATTCTCTCTATATGACCAACCAACCAAATTTTTGCCTATTCTACTCACTACATACATAATATACATATATATCTAAGACACACCAGCTCGTTCGCTCATCAGTCATCTCATCACACTATTTCTTATTCTATCTTTCAGTGATACGATGCTGATTCTTGATTCGTGACGCTGTCATTTCTACAGCATTTTATTCCACATTTATGCTTCGTTTCCCATACCCAACTACGTATACTGTTAATGTTTACTTAAGTTTTACTGTGAGTCAGAGGAATCCATTGGTCTACATTTTCAGGCATAAGAATTTAACATCTTTTAGCAACTTTGTGCGAATATTCTGCTCCAATTTGGCTAAAAACCTGTCACCAGCAAAACCACAAATCATTGTAATAAGTATTGTAATTGTAACTAATATAATCGGCACAGGTGAGCGTCTAATAGTTAGTTAAACACTTTACAAACACGTTTATACTTGTCGATTGATCAAAAATGAGTCTTACGTAGTTTGTAGACGATGTTGAGTGGGTTAAAGAGTGATATCGTTGAGTGGCACATGCGGTAGGCGAGGCCAAGTCGTCGCAATTACTAGAGCACATGTTTTGAGGCACGCGTCTTACCTAGAACATATGAATGGAGTGGCCGTGATGTACGAAGATATTATTTTTAATTAAAATTTTACAACCATGAAAGAAATGTAGAGGTGTAATTCTGAGGAGGATTCTAAAGACGACACCACACGAGGTACTCTCCGTTTCTTTGTCCAAGTTATGAGAAAAAACAAACGAAATGTTAATGTATGCTTTAGGCGACAGGTTAGCTATCTCTTACTACATACCTTTTATCTAACTTTAAATCCTAAATTGTGCGAAGAGGGCTATGAAACATGGAATAGCCGATCATGGTTTTGTCTATTTGACGTTTTGCGTGCTCTGCCAACCCCACTTACAATACAAGACGTAAGGAATACAGACGTGATATTTTTGAACTACAGAGGAGTTTGAAGGATCGATTTAGGTAATATTAATACAAGAAAAACAAACGTAATTAAGCATTATTTCAAACTGTGCGGTCTTTGCACGCATTTTCTGTGCATAACGTAACTCCTAAATAATAAACATAAACATTATAAATTCTCAAAGTCCAGTTGTTCTATTACCAACGGATAAAAATAAAACAAAGCCATCAAATAAGTAGATAATTATCGTTGTCTAATACTTAAACGACTGACTCTACCAGATAATTCCTAACAAATTATGAGACATAACTTTGTACTAAATAAAACGTACTTTTTTATGAAATCAATAAGAAATTCATAATTAATTCAATTTAAGTCTACTCCGTGGATGTCCCAGTTCGAAGTCGTCTCGTCAAAATCAGTCTTACACCTGTACGTTCACCTGTACCGCGCATTTTTCAGAAAGCTGCCAATTGCCTTTGTATAATGTTTAATCGGGAATAATGATACACTCCGGGCATCCGATCGTCTATAAACGTTTTATCATTCGCACAACTGCTTTTAATGCTTAGTTTTTTATTTATTTTAAGTAAAGCACTTTTGTTTGGAATTAATTCGCTGCATTGACAACTACACTGATGCTATGTAAGCATAGAACGTAAGTTTTTGGCCTCTGAATAAAGGGGAATTTAATGTGTTTTCATGAAAACTGTTAGACTGTATTTTTAAAGGTACAAATAAGACATTAATTAGAAGAAGATTGTTAATTGTCTTTTGAACGCCATACTTCAAAATGGCGGCGTCAGTGGCATTTTATTTTTTTACTTTTATATTAAGATTCATTGACATGCCCTGGATACCGAGGTTTTACACAAGTACGTCTTATGTTGTTCCGCTACCAGCAGTTGAAATTATTAATTATTCGAAGAATAAAATAACTTTAATCGTTTACCAAGAAAGTGGCGCCCTCATTTAGTTTATATCTAAAGTATTTTTATTGCTTTGTAAATTGTTAAAAACTACATTACGTTATCCGTATGAAGCGTAAAATGACGGAGCACTGTGCTTAGGTAAAAATGGCGCGAACTGAGGTTTGGTTGTATCGGTCTCAAAACTTCCCGCGCTATTTCGTGCAATCAAACCATCCATGTCGCGTCTCGCGCAAGTCGCGCCTCGACTGTGCAAAAGCGTCTTTTTTCCACGAAACAAACGAAACGCTTCGCTCAAAAGTACCAGGACAGCAGAAATTCGGCGAGGTGTGTCCAATTTTGTATCAAATCTCGTTTAAACCTTATGTAGTTGATTTTAAAGTCGATATTTGTTGAGATAAAAGTTAAACGCGGCTTAAGTGGCGTTTTGCGGTAATGCAAACTATTATGTCTCTTATCGGTAGCTATTACGGATTAAAATGGAATGTGTGTAATCTGCTTGCGGTGCGGTGTTGAGTGGTGGCGCTAGCTCGGATTAAAGCCAGACTTAACGTAAGTCGGTGGTACTAGGAGCGCAGAAGGGCGTAGGAGTTCAGAGCTCGCCGCATAGATGGCGTTGAGTTGAGGAAGCAAAACTATTGAAGCACGAAAACTTCCGCACAGTGTAAGCGGCGCCACCGTCTACGTGGCTTTTATCTGTTAAGATAGAATCTAAAAAAATAAGTTATTTGGACTGTGTAGGTATGTCAATATTTCTTTTATCTATTTTACGTACGTTACGTCTACGTTAGCAAATAAATTTGGATCAAATTTAGGAAATTAAATTAATTGGACTCACTTCTTGATTTCTGAATGAGCTCAATTTTGCATAGGTAAGTAGGCACCTAGGTGTGTAAATCGAATGACTATGCAATAGCGTACATATTTTTAACATGTGGCCAGGTAAGTGCTAAAGATTATGTTTTTCTTTGCAGACTTAAAATCCGGAAACGGCCTGTTAAATTTATGCATCTCTTGATTCCCGAGTTCTGTTATTTCAAGTCACGTCCCTCTTCTAAAAAGTCCGGGCTGTCCAAAAAATCATCTGCCAGAGAAAAATCGTTAATCATTCCACGCGTGCGCCGATAACCATCAGGTTCACGAGATCAGCGCGAAATTATCAACAAACAGACCGTTACAAATGATTTATAGATCAAGGTGTGACAGAACAAAACCTTTGTCTAACTTTTTAAACGTTTGTTCAAAAATCTAAGGATATCGATTTTATACTAAAAATTCGACTCGGAATTCTAAATTAATATATTATGGTTGAATTAATAAATATTTGTAAGTCATATAAGTTCAAAATTTCAACAGAAGTATCTACCTAGTAAATGATAAGTTTTGCTAACAATCTGGGTAAATTGCAATAAAACGTATTGTACCTACATCTAAATCAAAATTATTGCATAGAAAGTTTTTTTTTCTCAATCCCTACCTACCTCTGTTTTTTATAATATGTAATAGAAACTGTAACCACCTTCAATATTTTACGTCTCTTATTTTAATAACTTGAAAAAGGTCTCTCTGAAACGATAAAATTATGAAAATATGGTCACAAATCGATGTATTAAACATAATAAATGTATTCTTAAAGCCTATGAGCTCTTGAATCTGGCTTTTGATCTCATACCTCATACTTACAAAACTGCCTTCAAACTTTTCAGATCAAACAATCGACAGCAATAACCTGTCTACATAAAACAAAACATGATTAACCTACGACACCTAACTGTGATTAATGCAACTGTTAATCATAGTACCAACGTGCGCCTGCGACGCTGCACCGCGCAAAAACCTAATTAGAAAACAAGATGCAATTCTCACGGGCCCCTCTACGATACACGTGAAACGCAAAAAACACCGTTACACTACACGGAAATGCGGTGAGACGCTCTAAAAAAACACTTTTTTGTCACCAAAATCGTAACAAACATAACATACGAAGCGGCCAAAATTGTAACTAAATTAAAACCCACAGTATCGCACAGGATTTCATTCGACGCTAGCGCCACTGCGAGCGTTCGCTGTAAGTCGGTAAAACTATATTAGACAAATGGGCCAAACACATTTCACGCCCGGAAACGCATCAAAACTTTTTTGCCAGACTTTGGCTGTTTCTAACCAGCCGTTGGATGCCGTTTGAAAATTTGATTCGTATATCGAAAATAGAGTTCGAAAAGAAAACGTAGATATTTTGAATAATGACGAAATTTTAGGGGAGTACTTAAAGAGAATTTGCATTTTCTAATGACTTTTAAATTTCCCCGTGTGGTGCCGGGTTAGAATATCATCTCCCCCTTTCTTCCCGTGGGTGTCGTAAGAGTCGACTCTGGGAAAGAGTTAGTGTATTGTGGGCGATGGGCTAGCAACCTGTCACTGCAACATCATGTTTAACCATTTGGTTATCCTGAATTTGCTAAACGTGGCACTGGATTGTTTGAATTCATGTGCTCTGCCTACCCCTCATGGGAATACAGGCGTGAGAATAATATATGTGTGTATGTACGTTTTAAATTTTACTGTCGTAATAATTAAGAACCTCAAATCTTAAAATATCGCGCACAGATAACAAATTCGTCTAATGTTGCCACTTCCATCGTACAGATGGCTGTCAAATAATAGATTGTCTATGTATAATGTATGTACTAAAAACGTCTTACCTAGGTAGTTACTTTATTATCCATGAGAAGTATACCTATTTATTATAATTACATTATCAGTTGTTCTCGAAGATACTGTCTCTCTGTGTTCAATACAACGTATGGTACTATGGCAACAAGGTAATCCTAAACTACACAAACTAAACCGTCATTCATATTCATACGATACCGTCTCAAATCACAAATTAACCAAAACAAATACGTCATTTCAATGATAATTCCTCGTATTTATTTCAAATATCCATAACAAAGCCTCGTTCAAATATTAGGCTCGCGGGGCCGAGTCCTGAGCGTGAACAGGATGCCAGTACAGAGTACAGAGAGTACATACGGGCAATTTAAACACAGCAGTACTTGTAAACTGCCCCGACGACTCCACAGGTTTAGGGGAGCAATGACCTATATCCTAGCCGGACACTCGAACAAAAAAACGTAACAACTGACGCACTACACGAAAACAAATGAAACCCTATCTTTTACCCGTTAGAATACAGTTCTAATCATAGATTTGTCTAGTGTTGCCAGCTTAAAAAAGTCATACGTCAATTTTCCCGCCAAAAGCAATCCGACTTCTAACTTCCCGCGCTGCGTTCCAAATTAAAAAATTCAAACTCGGACGAAAGACTTTATGAAACTGTTTGATACAGTGAAGTTTATGTTTTTTAAGAATTTATACCCGGAGCATTGGTGCGGTGGTTATTTTTAACCAATCCCGAAAGTTTATTACATACTCTTACGTAATTAATAGTTTTTATTGGACCGGTAAAGGACTAAAACCGCTTGATTGCCAGCGTTGTTTTGGGAATGTAGATGCTTGAAGTGTAGAACAGGAATAGTCGGCGTAGAATTCAACGGCCATAGTTCGCCTGTGGGAGATGAAAAGTGACGGACGGAATAACGATTGTTTAATCTGTGGTGATGGCTTGAAGTGGAAACTGTCACTCTAAGGTGCTCTAGTCTAAGGAAGAAGTCTGGGAAGTCAAATGTGAAAAATATACTTCACCAAAACACCAGACTACTATTTTTTTTATGTACATTTTTTTAAGTTTATTTCTTCAATATAATAAATTAAATTAAATTCTTATAAAACGGGGGTACTCGTGTCATTGTAATAAAAATGTAATCTGATTGCTGATACCAACAAAATTCCTCCTAGGAGGTAAATAAAAAAATAAAAAACATCAAGGAACAATTTATTAACACTTAATCACGTAGTCCCAAATTAAACCATTTGTAACCTGTACATGGATAACACATAAATATACTAAATAATTTTATTTACAGAACAAATCGTCACCATCGTCAGACAACGACGGATTTGCAAAACAACAACTTTACAGTACAGCGCTTTGAAGATTTTATTTTGTTCAT